>KN716558.1:53914-73943 GCA_000816705.1 Dictyocaulus viviparus
GGTTTCGGTCGATATTTTTGAATGAAATTGATCTGTGTTGTTAGCAAGTTAGAAATCATAGCGTACATAGTAGAACCTGGGAACACTGTGGTGGGAGGTACCATAGTAACACCCAGGCCCGAATCACTTCGCGGTCACCTTAGAGGCCTGCTGCCAATTTAGCCATCCTGCGTCCATTAAATTGGTACCAAAGAATTCGGGTGAGAAGAATAGCACTGACTAGACCAGGCTCGTATTCAATCACCTGCACAATATCATGTTGAACACTAATATGTAGGTGCATCCCGCAACAAGGATGGATCAACGCCAAAGTATATATTACCCAGCTTATAGTAGAACGTGAAATACTAACTTTTTAGTCACAATATAACTTATGTTTAGGTGTGGTCTGCTGATAACTTGGAATTTGTTCGAACTCTCTCAGGTCATAAGCGTGGAATTGCTTGTCTGCAGTATCGTGGTCAACTTGTTGTCTCTGGTTCCAGCGACAATTCCATAAGGCTCGTAGAACTTATAACACTCAGCGGATTAGCAACATATTAACCATTGCAGATTGTGGGATATTCACTCTGGAGCGTGCTTGCGGGTCCTTGAAGGTCATGAGGAGTTAGTAAGATGCATAAGATTTGATGACAAGCGCATTGTTTCTGGTGCTTATGACGGGTAATGATTTTATATACCATTTCTTTCTTTATATTGAAATATGTTTTCTAATTATGTACCATGTTTCTGAAAAAGTATTTCTTAAAGGAAGATTCGCGTTTGGGATCTGGAGGCTGCCCTCGATCCTCGCTCTCCTTCCAGCTCGCTGTGTCTCAGCACACTTGTAGTATGTTGTGATATACTAACTGTTCCATCTACATTTACTAAATTGCTTTTTTTTATAGCAACACACCGGTCGTGTATTTCGTCTTCAGTTCGATGATTTCCAAATCGTTAGCAGCTCCCATGATGACACGATCCTTATATGGGATTTCTTGGTTGAACCTAATGTGTCATCCGACTCATCCCCACCTACCAGTGGTCCAGATTCATTATTGGAGCCATCTGCTCCATCAACGCTCCCTCTTAATTCAGTTGGAGTTCCGACAGATGGCGAACACAGCTCTCCTGTTAGTTCACCGATAATGAAACAGCCGTATTCACTTCGTGGTCCTAGTACGTCTTACAGTGCATTATATGAGCAATGCATGGATGGAGATTCTGTGAAGGGAACATCCTTGCAACAATACGAGGCGCAAGGTCCAAGTGTGAGCTCATTTCTATCGAAATATTTTATGTGGTTGTTATTATCTTTTGTGCGTAGGAGTTTTCGTGTAGTGAGCTATTTAACAACAGGCTATTTTGTATTTCTGATGCATCAAAAATTTTTTTCTCATTTTAGAGTTCTAATAATGAAAACAGAGCACAAGTGCAACATGTAGAAGCCATATATGTTGACTCATTATCGTCAGATGAAGATGACGTACAATCATCAGCTCCAAGGATATCAACTCGTCCCGTAGGTCGAGCTCCACCGGCTAGTCCTGAGCCAGGCGACAAAGGCGGATGACTTTCAATTTGTCTAGGTAAACATTCCAAACATTGTAAAGTAGGCATCCAGTGTAATTTTGAATGTTTTGTTGTGATAATGCCCGTTTAAATAGTATAATAATTTAAATGAGTTTTTTAAACGATATTTTATGATTATTTTTGCCAGGAATTTTTTTCACAATAAAATTAAAATTAAATAACGATAAAATTAATAGCGTTATTTCAAGACTATTTAAGAGATATTTTGTTTTAGGTGTTTCAATTTCAGCAATATATTGCCTTTCATTGTTCCAGAACTTCGTTTTTTCTTTAGATGTCGACGACGGTGCCAGTTTCCACTTTGCTCACTGTGTTGGTATTTGAAAGCGAAATTAATGATACATGCGTCATTTTACAGTTTGTGAGATTTTTTATTTCTCTACTTTCTAACTGATAGGTCCACAATCTAAGATTGTTCAATCCGTGCTTCTGGTCTTGCTAGTAATGAAACGATAGCATTGTGTCCTCGGTGTTGCTTTGAATGTCTTTTATTTTTTCCGAATTCTTCATCACTTCACTGAATTAATATACTCGAATGATTTCCAAAATCCTTGTTTCTCGTTTGCGTCTAACAGCACTTTATTAAGGTTAGTATTTGGATGTTTTTCAAGCTCTAGTACGGCTATCTTTATCCATTATTTACTAACGTTATAGATTTTCCAGCCATATTTGAATTTTTGTAAGATATGTCTGTGAACCAATCTATCACTATCACTATTATTGGTCTATTGTTTTACTACTCGTGCAGCTCTTCAGTATTCTAAGTGAACTCTCAATATATTAATATTTTCTTTTAATTGCTTGGTTGAGACTGAAGTTGGCGTTTATTTTGATGTTCAGTGACTTGATCCTTATTTTGCTCGTGGCCGTGATCCATGAATATGAATATGAATATGATTTGAACATTTCTTTTGAAAAAGAACGCGTATCGTCAGAATTTATTTGCATTATTTTAGGTTTTCACATTCGTGACAATATAGCACTAAATTCATTCTTTTAGAGAGGTAACAAGTATGCAAAATGTACAGAATTTCGACATAAAAGTGCTTTCCGTTCCTCATAATTGCATAAAAATAATTCCAGTGTCCCATAAGTGAGGTTTTTTCCCCAACAAATCCTAAATTTTCTTGAAACAACTTATTCGAAGATGCGTATGTTGTCGTTTCGAGAATTTATTAATCGTATGAGCCAGGTAAAACAGTTGATTCCAATTCTGGTTAAATTGTGAGTTAATCCTCAGTTTGATGGTTCTACTATATGAAAAAATGAAATGGAGGAAAGTGTGTTAACACTACCGCACGTATTTAATCTTTAGGCCTAAACGATATGAACTGTGATATTTTGGTAAAGAAAATCTCGAATAGAAAAAGAATAATACTTGTGATTGTTCCTAGTGAGTTTGGTGATCGCTAGTAATCGTTAGTTGCTATCTTACTGATTCACTTACCACTTGGGTCGAAGTACCTTGCATAAACCGTGAGCACTTATGCGCATATAATACGTTACGCGTAAGCGAAATATTATCGGAAAAACTAAGAATGGCGCATCGCTAATCCATAAATTTGGTGGGACGTATGCGGGAAGAGCTTTCTGGCAAATACAATGCCTTTGTATTGAACACGTCTGCGACGAAACCAACATTTAGCTGCGACAACAGGAACATGTCTCAAAAATTAATATTTTAATTATGTGATACCAGAATGTAGACAACGGAAGTTAGTGGCAACATTGTTGGTTTGTGTATTTTCAACAGTTAAATTCATACAAAGATGAATGATTATGTGTATTTTACTAGTCAAACTCATGTTTACGAGTACCTTGAAGCAGATGACATCGTACAGATGAGCGCGGTTGGTAGTGTACTCACAAGCAATGATCTTTGTTTAACTTTAAGTACTGAAAATACAGAAACCCAATAACTTTCATTGCATATATTCCAGCATAACATGGTAACAATATTCCTTCGAAAAGGCGTTCTTTTTGTCATAGCGAAGGGCCCAACTCTCTTGTAAAAGTTTCGATTATAAAGTATGGGAAGCTTTTTTCTGCCTTGCGCTTCGTATTTTTAGCATCTCAGACGTGTTTAATACAAAAACATTTGATGAACATTACTACACACGAAAGCTCTTTCCACTGCAGACATTTGATTTACTACTGGTATCATCATCAAGTGCTAAAGTTCGTTATTAAATTGCTTTGCTAGATATGTGTCCATTAGCTAATGTTCGGAAAACTTTTGTGGCGAGTTCCCTAACTCCTCAGTTAGTTTATACCAGTTTTTTGACATTAGGTGTCATTAGGTATTATAAGTTATTGACAGGATTGTCATTTTATCAGCGGCCAACCATCATTAATTTGTATCATTAGATTTTTGTTTGTTTGTATCAGTAGAGTAGATTTTTCAACCTTAAGGACATCCACGAACCCAGCTTCTCGGAAATAAATCGCAACTCAAAATGTTAATGAGGAAAATTAAGTATAACGAGATTTGACTACCTGAAAAGAGAAGCAATGGGAGACTAAGCGTTGTTTTACGATGATTCTAAAGAATCGTTTCTTGGAATATGCGATAAAAAAGTGTCGAGGGCGTCAGTGTACTTGAGAACCTGCACTTTATCATGAACATCGATCATTTTGAAAAACTAGTACCAGAATCGGATATCTAGGATTGAAATGGCATAGTAAAATACTAGATTTTTTGTTTTCGTACGTTCCAACATTATACTACAATAAAACTGAAATGAACTATTCTTTATAGAGCAAAAGCTAAATTCAATTTCTAAAATTGGCAGTACCATAATGTTACATATCAACGCACTGGCTTTAACGGAACGAAGGCGAGCGGCTGTTCCTTACTGTCGTGAAGAGCAAAATAATCGATAGTAGTCACAATTCCGAGAATCTCAGTTTTTACGACGGACGTGGAAAACAGCTCCTTCTTCTTATATATGGAGAGACACACTCCTAATCGAAAGCACATAAGGACATTGACTAGATTTTATCAAGAAGACTTTGTCTGATGATTGTGTGACAATTTTCCCTTAATTCGTAAAGGAAAAAAGCTATATAGTAGCAAAACTACCATTGGAGAGTATGTGCTTGATTAACTAATCTTTGGTAAATATCTCCATTTATATGAATGAGAATTACAACCAACTTATTCAGCATTTGAACACAAGTGCAAAAACTGCGAAGGAACAAAGAGACGCCTCTGACATTTAAGCTTACCATGCTGCTTGGGTGCGGTAGCAGTATGGTTTATCTCGAAGTTAGGTGATGTACCTGAGTTTTGAAAAAATGAATCTTTATTAGATATAAAGAAAACTGGCACAATAATGTATGAGAAGTACGTAGTGTCGGATGGGCAGCAAGATGGAGAAGCGTTGAACGGAGCAGTGAGGAAAGGTAGAAAATAAAAGGAGAAAAATGAAGACGTTAGGTGCTTTTGTACCTCTAGTCGGGTAATACCAATGATAGTTGAAGAGCGTTGTCATTATTATGTCGTTAGAGAGGTGATTGAAGAATTGAGGGGGAAGTAGCAAGTATTTGTTGCACTTATACTTTATTATGAAGCAGCTAGAATATATACAGCGTTCGAACTTGCGCTTTGTATTAAAACGGTAGGTCAAGACGTAAACATGATTGATAATGCGGTTAGAATCAGTCGCTGTTGTTTCGGCTACTTTCGTGTTTATAGGCTTAAAAATAATTTCATCAAGAAAAGGTTTCATTCGGAAAATTGTGGTGCCAAGCAACAATTTTTTGGCTTGGAAGAAGGTCAGCATCAAGAGTATTCATTTCTCATTCGTCGTTATTCGTATTCTTATTACTTGCCACGTGAGTCTTTTACCTAAGTAGATGGGTATAGTTTACTTAGGATGATTGTTTAATATAATGTGGACTGGAGTCGAAATCAAAAAAGCCGCCAAGTGTAGCAATCCTTGCTACATCCCATCCACTCACCAATAATAAACCAGCACATATATATCATTTATAATACTCTGATTGGATAAAGGTGTGAAATGGCTCTAGCCTTTTATCCAGACTTCTTCTTCTCCTTCCTTTTATTGTTCGATTTTATTCCTCGACCTTTATTGCTCGACACTTCAGTGTTGTACCTTATTACACCTCTGCTCTTCTACTGACTGTTCCACTCTTCATTCTCTTTCAGGAAAAGACGTTTACTCTCACATACGCTTTCTATTCGTATCGCTTTCGACACGGTTTTTTCTATTCTTCCTTCATTTTATAAGAAAGGTTTATTATTCAAGTTTGTGGTACATTTGAGGTACATCATCCAACTTTGGAGTAAGTCATACAGCTACCGAACCCGAGCCAACATATTAGGAACACAAAATATGAAAGTCTTAAAAAATTTCTTATAAATAGCAAGTGATTCATGCGATTCAATGAATGTGCGCAGGATTCACTGAAATTGGAAAGTAGATAATCTAATAACTATTTATAAGTGAAACAAAAAGAGTAAACCATACGTGTACCGAATCTTAGCCAACATACAACACATTGGCGGGATCAATTAACAGATAAGAAGAAAAGTGCATACAAGTCAACAGAGAACCTTTATACATCAAATCATAAACGTGGTGCTACAGCGAAAAATAGGGCATTTACCAAATGAATGCAGAAGTATACAAACCATTGAGCAGAGGATAGGATTTATGAAACTACATAACTTATGTCAAAACTACTCCAAGTTAAATTACCACAATTCAGTCCAAAATAGTTGTTGTAGCTGCAAAATATGCAAGAAACATAGAGACAACACTTCAATCTGCAGAAAACAATCTTTCTTGAAAGACAACAACACTATCAATCAGGAAAGAAGAAGAAAAATAGGCGAAAAGTACCCTCAATGAAAAACATGCACTCCGTAGCGAATGTTGCTACTTTCCCTTCCACTCATTCATATTACATATTAGTTCCGCCCCTATCATACCAAATTGTTAAGGATAGAGCCATAAAAGCATTCGAACATCACTTTACAGCTTACTTTGCCTTCGACTTTACTCTCTCCTCAAGATTTCCATCGAGAATACTCTTGATATATTTTTCACATCTCGGACATTGGATTCACCGACCTACCACACCTCCACTTTCTCTTCCTCTCAGGGAAATTTATTCTCATGAACACATCCTTCCTTGTTTCACCATCGATACATTAACTTGTGTTTATATAGTATATTTTGACAAAAGTTTATTCATAGAAGTTTGATGTACATCATCCGACTTTGGAGTAAACTTTACGGCTACCGAACGCAAGCCAATATATATCCAATATTGACCACAACAAAGGAACTTTTTCAAGATAAGTAGTACCCGTAGCCGAACCATTACTTCATATAAAAATCAGAACGTATTCTTAAAGTACGTGCTTTGGTAGAAGGATTAAGAAGAGAAGAATATGTCGAACTACCTAATGGACGCATTATCAAGAAACGCCTTAAGAGATAAAAGACAACGAACATGCAGAAGGTATCGATGCAAAGAAGGATATGAAGTTGGAAATACTGGAGACCATGACACTCAGGTAAACGACTTGTCATAAAAATAACATCGTAACCTTCGCCCACCATGACAGGATTTAATTAGCAGTATGTTTTCTTTTTCGTTTAATGATTTCCCACACATATTAATAACTATAACTTCAAAATTTTTTCTTGTCTTGTGCAAACAGATAACTTTGTGATAGGGAAGGGAAGAAAGAAGATACAACACTGAGAATTCACATGAGGACATGAAGGAAAATCGTAAAGGCTATATTCAATTCCATATTTCGTCACAATAATCCAAATATTTGACGCAGTACAGACATCGTTTTCAGACACGACAAAAACGCATTACACACCAGCAAGCTACTACAGCAGATAAATATCTGAAGTAATACATCGCTGCGTCACAAGACTATAACAACATTCCATCGATACATTCTTCTACTATTACTCCTCTTCTAGAAATATAACAGTTATTATGATTATTTTCTAATCTTCGTGCTGTGTTGTCATCATCGTTGCGTTGGTTCTTCATGTTTATGTGCTCTTCGTGCCTGCCACGCGGGTCTTTATTTAGATTGCGGCTTATACCTCAAACTTGGTTAATTAAACCTTTATATAAACCATAACAATAATACAATAACAACTAGTAACGAAAACAAGAACAGTACAATACAATATTCGGTAATTGTTAAATAGCAAAGAAGTGGCTAGGCAATATATCGGATACTGCTGTTATTGAATGCGTTGGGCTGAATGGTGAATGCGACATGAAACAAGCGATATTGGATCAACTTAAACATGAATAACTAGATAAGCTTCATGAAGAATGAGTGAGTCTTCATATGATAAACCCTATAATTTAATGTGTACTTGGAGCCATAGAAATAGAGAACCATAAAAAACCATTACTGTATAGAAATACAATAGTATAATACATTTAATGATAATATAGAACTAATGGATAAAGAACAAACAGAAAAGGATTTTGCGGTACGGAGATTTGGGTGTAGGACGTACCGCTCATGCGCAGGGTCATAAAATAATGTTGTGTCTTAAATTAGTTATATGTGGCTGACAGGCGTGATTTCCCATGCCTATGTGATCCTTACTATGCGAAAGATTGTGATTGGTTAGGAGGTTCCGCATACATTTGATTGATCGATTACTCGGTTTAATTAGCAAGATTTGATGGGAAGGTAGCACCTAATTACGGATATTTATCACATGTAGGTAGGACCATACTCCGTTGTAGAGCATGTTTGCTACAATCGTTATCATGCTGCCTATGGAGTCTTCCGATTAGCAAAGCTTCTAGAATGAAAACAAATTGGACAACTCAGGCTATGGCCGATTTACCACTGCCAAGTGACCTATGCACTAACCACCCCACTATGCCCGTATATCGAGTCCGTATTAGCAATTCGATTCAGACCCAGAACTATTATCCTGCCATTATATTTTTCAATCACCACTCACTGGATATCACCACCGATGCTTTCGTCCGAAGCGAACACAGTGATGATAAGCTATGAATTATGTTTTGTTATGTTTTGCAATTTGCACATAATGTTGAATATCCACACTTCAGTTGGGCGGAATGGCGAGTGTAGCAAATACTTGCTACTTCACCCTCCATTCTCCACTTATTACTGTAACAAATCGCATCATTCATCAATGGTATTATTCCTATTAGCCAAATGTATGAAAGTGTAGTGGTGTCAGTGGCTTTGGAACGAATATGGATTGATGGAAGATTAGCCGAGTCAACAAATGTGTGCTGACTGGCTAACGGATCCTAATAATACCAGTGAATATCTTAACGCTCGCCGTTAGTGGTTTGCCATGCTGGTCTATAGCACTGCCTCGAACTTGTGCAATCGAACCTCAAACTTGAGTAATTGAACCTTTGTTTTAACAATACATAAAATATTACATCAAGACTATAGAAAAGATAAATCAAGAATATATATAATAGGACTACCGTAGAGGACTCATGAGAATGTGACTATGCAATCAGATAGTGAGTGGATTTTTCATAAGTTGAGATATGTAAAACAGAAGTTTTGAATCAGATACCAGTTTTTTGCCAATTACTAGCATAGTGCGTAGTTTGGAAAACTTTGTTCTAAATTAGGCTTGTTTCCTTTTTCTTCCAAATATTCTCTAGCGATAACACTTATGGTCATAATGGAGTGTGAAATTGTGGTTGTTCATCAGTTGCATTTCCTCTACACATTTAATTATTTCCTATCAATAATTACAGCAACATTAATAAGTGTTGATGAAAAAATAATAAACTTTTGTTCTAAAATATATTGTTTTTAATATAGCAAAAAGGCTCTGTATTGTCCTAAACGGGACTCGATTGCAAAATACAGTAAGTAATGGATGAAGAAATAGTAGACTGGGAATGAGTCAACATATCAAATCGAGGGCAGCAATCTATGTTGAACAAAAAATGTTCTCCAACATTGATATTGTTTTATTCTGAAGCATGATTAACGGCCACTTTTTTAGCTTAAATTTTTAAATTCTTTACCTATTCATTTTTTTTTTTGAATAAGTACCACAATGATTTGATCGAATCAATAGTCGACGCTGAACTTTCATTTTTTAAAGCTCTTTTAGTAATACTTTTCAACTTGAAACAACCATACTTTTTTGAGGAAACATTATTTGTTTATATGAATTCTGGAAAAATTTTTAACAAATCTATTTGCTAGTCCTTACAATTGTGACAAATCATTCATGCAGTGCTGCTTTGTAAACTCGCTAGAGATTTAATATAAAACAGAAATGCAAATTTCAGTTCAACGATTACCATGAATGCAAAAAAAACTTAAGAATAATTTTTTAATATATTATATAGTGTAACTCAATTCCAGATTTCGAATAAAAAATGTGATTTTTTTATATTTTCAAAATAACCACCTAATAAACTTCCAAACATATTTGGAAGTTCAACATCAATGTAAAGATATCCATATAGGTAATATTTTATAATAGTAAAGGCCATTTACTCATTCAAAGGCTCATCATGAACCTTCGTTTCCTCAATTTCTCATTCTCTCAATCATGGCTTTAGATATGTCACTCGTCGAGACTTGTATTTGTTATTATTTCCACCAACTGACGCTATCACCACTCCTACTTATGAAAGCAGCATAAATCATGATGATAATCTTTTAATTGAAATTTTCTTCAATGATCATTCTGATTTACCGAAAATTTTCCGCATTTCACAAGCTCTGTTGTAAAACTTTCTGAAAAATAGTTACATTAATTTTCCAGGTTCATTTGAATCAGAGGGTTTTTTGTTATGGAATAGATTATAGTATATCCAGCCATCACATCGAGTCACAGGCCTCCACGTTCTGACTGAATCGAAAATCATGACTTCGTACTTACATGTGGTTCTCATTGCATTCGTATTATCCGATCAGGCTCGTAGTCCCGCCTCCCAAGGTCCGCTCATATGCGCTGCTTTCATACCTACAATTGCTGCTTATAAGCGCTGCCCAACTGAAGGTTCACAATAATAACTTTTTCTTTCTAAATTAATCGTTTCACTTCAAAAAAGCCCAGCTGATCCCTCACGCAGGTATTATCAATCCTTCATTTATTTTTCATGATTACAAAAAAATTTTAATCACTTTACAAGTACTACATTTTGTCATTAGTCATTAAAATGGTATTTGATAAAAGCTAACCAAGTGAAGATTTTTCTTCTCCATTTTCTTATGGAAATTTCCCGCAATGAATTTCACATTAGGTATAATCTGAAGACATGTTTACATTAGGTTCAATTCGTTTGTGTTCTTTTTTTTACGCATTCAGAACAAAGCAGATAACAAAGCACTTATGCTATGGAGTTACTCGGAAAAGCTGTCGATTTACGAGATTCGCAAATCCTCAATTTAGGATCATATAATAAGATGATTTGGCGGCGTCGATTTATGGCAGCAGCTACAGTTATTGCGTGGGTGTGTCGTTTTTATAAAAATTGACAAAAAAATCTCCCCATTATGCCTACTAACTTATGGTATTGATAAAACAGTTCTAATGCATATTGATTGCCAAATATATGTCCACGTTCAAGGTCATTCTTGCAATGAAATACATCTATGCTTTCAAATTTCATTGTTCATCTAAGCGCCATCCAGTAGCTAAGCTACATTTTCCAGTAATTTTTCAAACATATAGACGACTGTTTAGAATCAGCAGTAAAAATATATTTAAGTTAATATATAGTTGCGATCACCTTATCTGTGGAGCGAAAAATGAACTAAGGTATTCAACTCCAAATACTGAATATCCAAATAAATGTTACATCAGGCAGCCATCTCCACTTATTTAATATCTATAGGGACCTGTTGATGACGGCATTCATGTTGCATCCATCTCAAGAAATAAAAATCATGTCCGTTAAGAGCATTACGCTTAACAAAAAAAGAATTGGTAAGTGGAAAAATATGTCGTAGATCGCGGTCGTCGTGCTAATCGCTGCATTGGCAACTCCTGATTGGGCCGTATTAGACTTCATGAACACAGAGTATCAACACGTCCATGTCCAACTTGGTGTGTGGGGCGAATGGAGAACGATCAAGAACGCTACGCATAAAACTGGCATGTATATCATTTATGTAACAAAGAATTTAACCGTGTATTCAAGAATATAGGTTGAATACACCAATTTTTGTTGTGTGTAATAACACAATTTGACAAGAAATTGATTCGTCATCATATTACAGTAGAATGGATCCCACACTTTCCCACGCCACCAGAGAACGTCGCCCGACTAGCTGACGCAGATCTCAAGCGTAAGTCTGATTTACTTTGTAGCATAAAAAGAGAAGTGTTGCATAGATTTTGAAGACTCGCATATTTGACTTCAGAGTCATACATTATTTACGGACGATTCAATAAAGGGTTTTTGTCGTCAAAGATCTCCATTATTCTGAGCAATCAAGCACAATGTCATTAAGAGAACTGTGTCGTGGTTGGCTAGTATTTGGAAATCTCTCCTAAACTACTACAAATTAAGTTGATATTGCAGCATCTCAACAAGAATCAATGATGGCCGTGGTTAAATTACACGCTTCAGTCTTATTGACGTCCGTTCGTAGCCAGCATCATTATATCATTGCAATACTCCTGATTCTTTATAGATGACTATTGTTTATGCACAATTAAAAGATTATCTTTTCCGATAATCAGAAGCTGCCCAGTAATATGACACTGAATGTTTACTGGAAAAAGAGAAAGGATAGCCTATTAACTTTTTCTTCACATGTATTAATGAATATTGTTTACATGGGTAGCTATACATTTCTTAAACTGTTTTTCCGAAGTCCGTTGTTTTTGAGAGGTGTACTAATACTACATGCTGCTCAATGAGTCCTCATGGCCACAAATTATTTCCCCGATGCATTTGTTGCATGTTGCGCACACGCTTCGTAGTGCACGGAGCGTGAATAACAATGAGGAACAACTGTGTCCATTTCCACTAAAGGGGCTAGTATGTATGTATTAATCGTGGTGGTTTTTCGCAAAGTTCCTCTTCATTTACGATTTCTAGGATCTATCATATTTTCTTATGGATACGATAATACGCAATGGGTTATTCAATAATTCCTATTCGTCCATATGCACTCGATATGATTGTCTTAGAACATTACACATCTTCCCGTACTCCACTCGTAGTCGATGATTTCATTGCATTCGAAGACCCGAACATCTGGTCACTTGATTATCGATCGTTGCGATCTGTTGAGGCACATAAAAGTGCGCTTGTATATTCTTCTAATGTTTATCAATAAAAAATATTATAAAAGAAAATTCATGTTGAGAAACTTTAAGGGAATTGATTACTTGATCTGTGTGACATAAAGAATCATAAGCATGTTATAGAAACTAAACTTTATTTTCAACAACTCAACAAAAAAGAAATCATGTGACTTGTTTTTATTCACACTATTTGCTTATTTGCTTGTAAGTAAACAAATATTCTCACTAAATTAATGATTTGAAAAATCCGATCAATTTTAACTCATGCTAGAAGTGGATACATAAACATACGGCAATTAATGAGGTATGAGAAATTATAAGAATTTCAATAATTTATAACAACAACTGTGTTTTCATTGTGATTACTGGACTCCATGCTATTTAATAAACATTCCGCAAAGTTCATTGTAAATGGGATGCAATTGCAGTCACTACTTGACAAACGTCGGCGAAGTGTTTTGTTATCGTACGTCTTCTAAGTTACTGAGTATCCATTGATTGAGTTAGAGTGATAAACGAAGTATAATCTATATAATATCTTTTAGGATAGGATTTACATAAAACGCGTCAATTTGAACGTAAACGCTTGGAGTTTCTCATTTCTATCTCATCAATTTAAATTTAATAAGCTCACAAAAATGACTAAAATACGTGAGGACACAGTCTGCGAAATGTGAGGTTTGCAACAGACATCTTAATGCATTCGATGCTGTCAACAGAAGGAAAGTGGAAGTCTTCTCATAAACTTAACAGCCATTTCTAATTTCTGTACAAAACACCAAGCCTTTTCGCAGTCATATTATGGTTTTCGGCAAAAAAAAAAATGAACAAGATTTGAATTTAAAAAGTAAACTATTCATCTAATTAAATATTGCGTGGAAACTACTCAGTTTGTAAAAGTATACAGAGAAAATGCGTAAAGTAAAGTATGCAGCATATATGTTTTCGAAAGACCACAAAATTTAGTCTTCATAGAGTTTCAACCATTATTCTTCATAAGGTTCTAGTTTTTTTTTTCTTTTTTAAATAATACTTTTTCTAGATTATTATCGAGCTCAAGCCGCAATTGGAATGATAGCGTTATTTCTTCTTCTGTCAACAAATACCTTGGCTCTATACACATTCTACCATCATCGATACGTCTACAAGCGTCTAGTAGCATGCTTATTCCTCGTCATTGGTTTGTTGATCAATTTGTGTCTCATCATATTCCTATAGACGTTCAGGTGATATACATATATACATAGTTGAATATTCTCATACTTAACACTCTAGTACACGTATACTAAGTAGGTAGTATTCCTATGAGAAATAATACGCGTCAAGCACCAGAATCCGCCTTAGTACTATCATAAAAAAGTGTTTATGTTGCCGAAGAAGTCTACTATGAAGCTTAACACTTTTTTATTGTTCTTTTATTTATTCAATTTCAATTACACGCACGCTCAATCGTAGATGTTATCTCGTTTTTAAATACAGTAAAATTCTATTACTTTCAAAAATATATCTAACGTTTGTATTAATTTATTACATTGAAATTTTACTTCAAAACGTTGGTAATATTGCTTTTGTCAAACTCAACAACAATTGAACATATATCTATTCTCAACGCTGATTTCACAGTTCAGTTATTGTTAGATCAGAAATGTGATTATCAAAAGTTAAAGTAGCGAGGTATAAATTACGCTTCTTAAGAGCTCAATTCTTATCCTTTGTTTTCAAAGCATTCGTACTTTGTTTTTCATACGTCGTCGTCAAATGAATGCTTCGTAAATATCTGCTCATTGAACATTATTTGATCACTTTATAGACCGGATTCATTTCATCAGCAATATCGAACTTAGACTCTATCATGTTTTCAAGTGGCTCGTTTTTGCCTAGAATAAGTTACTCTGGTATCTGAAACAGTTATAATAATTTTTCATGGAGAAAATAACAACTACAAAAAAAAAATTTTTATGAGGAGAAATTCTGTCCAATATATGTGCAAACGTTTTAGTTATTTTTCACAACAATAGATTCTCTATTATGATTATTGGGGAGCATCGATTCGATTTTACATGAATAAGTTCTGTCTTCTTTTCGTATAGTTTTTAAAGAATTTTTCTTCTTTGGTCCGAAGTTTTTATCCTTATACTCGTACTATTATCCTTTTGGAGAGGGTGTACTGACGTGATTACGCTTGGTAACTGGAAAACTCAATTACTCCTAGAATTCCTATGAAGACAAAAGCATGACGCACATCGGAAGGCAGGAATCCTGTCCCACTAAGCATTAACACCACATGCATATTCAATATTGATTAGGAATTTGTAGAACTAGATCAGACTGCAGTAAAACATCCATTTCTCACAATGACACGCGAGTATTAGTCCAATGAATTCTTTTTTCTTTCCTTTCCAATTTCCTTGAATATCATAATTTTTATTTATGACCGTCTTGAAAAGTTCTGACTATCGGGCAGGTGGTGTTCCTGCAGTGAGGTTGATGTCCAGTTGAATTCTGTCACTAACGGCTCTTCTTCATCAGTTATCACTCATTACGCATTATGTATCCAGTCGAAATAATATTCGGAAGTTTGGTTCGTACAGCTGTGTCCATAACTTTCGATCTCTGAAGTATGTCAGAGCTTCAGATTCCTTCTCTCACTTGCATAATGCGAGAAACGTTAACCATTACCCGTCTGATGGAGTGTTGAATTGCACTTAGTATGCGTTAAGCCTAGAAAGAACCGTGGTATCAATTATTTGAGTTTAAAGTATTATATCCTTTGTTCGCTTTATTAGATCTTCAGTGCTCTAGTATGTTCCCTACGCTGCTTGTTTTCTTGCACTATACGTTGTTGATTTGTCGTTCATTAATCTATCATCACGACCTGAATAATATAGCTTGAGCATTTAAAGGCGCCCTTTACGTTGAGCGTAAATGAGTCATCAAGAACGTTTTTATTTATTATGAACATCGTTCTTTTAAGGCTTAACTTAAGACCAATTTCCCTACATACCTTGGAAAGCTGGCGAACATATGTTTATTCGATGTTGAATGTGATGAATACAATAGATCGGCAAAGCGAAGATGGTGAAGTTGCTGTCCGTCGATGTTCATTCTATTCTAATTTTTGCGTCATGTACTTAAGAGTGGATGTAAATAGCTTCAGCAGAATAATTCCGCTTTTTTGAACACTTCCTTAATCCTCACCCACCATTATACGTTGGTGATGATATCTTGGTTAATCAACGCCTTCATGACCGCTTCTGTCGCAACGGAGTTGGCGAGACAGACTGGTTTTATATACTCTGGTGGTGCTTCAATGAGACTTTTAACTAAATACATTGATATGGCCCGTCATGCTTAACTTTTTTTGGTACCTTTCTTGATGCATAAAGCTTATCAACACGCTTACGCTAGTTTACCATTTAATTGGAACTTTGAATTTCAACAGTTATAGTGTAAAAAGTCGATCCAGTGGGATGATGAAGATGATGAAGACTAGCGATCAATTCTTCATCTGTTCTAGCTTAAGCCGGTATGGTCCAAATGCTATAGGATTCTTTATCGATGAATCAGCACGGATTTTGAAAATTCGAAGTTTTTGACAATATAATCGTCAATTCAATTCGTCACTTCTCCTGAAATGCAGGCAGAAAAATCTGGTTATTGAAGAGATCTGGATAATAATAGTAGATAAATTTATCTATTGTCTTTTTGAAAGTAACAAGAGAAATGTGGCTACGGCGATGGAAAGAAGATGATTGCCCGATCTCGTGTAGATCTATGGGACAACAACAACATTCGTTATGCAAAGCATTCTATCAAATACGACGCCACCTTTTTCGCTATGGGTTTCTACATTAGTAGACTTCATCCTTTGCTGTAAGGATAAAAGCTTCTAATATGATGAGCTTCAATGGGACATTTTGGAAATCGCTTATATTACCGCATTTAAAGTAGAGGAAGCAAAAGCACAAAAGTTGGGCACACAGAAATTGCTTTTTTTGCTGCTCAAATTCAACCAATTTTTTTCTATATCCACTATTGTGAGAACGTAGGGCAATAAGTTTACATAAGGTAGTCACAGCACATGATTGTAGTTGTTTCTTGAACCACAACATTTCATTATATTCAATTAACCGATCACCTGCATTCTTGTTTATTATCGACAAAGCTAAGTACTACTACCCTGCATCCGTTAGCAGTGCATCGTTTTTCTCAAAGGATTCGGTTAGCGTTACGAATTTTTAGAATCTTCGTGACGAATTCGGACCTTCAATTGCATGCGACTCTCTGTTAGTGTGCTTTGTAAGAATACGCATCCGACCGTTGACGCGTATGGCAACGTTGAATTTACTTTATCACTCACGTGATATATGAATGCTTGGGACTATCTTTTTTTGGCTTGTTGTATAACACCTAATGACTTTATACTGTTCATGTGAACTCCAAGTTTTTGAGATATACATTAAGCAGGAGAAACCGTGGCGTCGAGAATGTGGGCTCGGAGCTTTGTATTAGTTGTTTTCTACACTATTTTGATGTTCTTCTATTAGGCCGTACTATAATTTCGTTTGCACTGTTGCTTGATTGAGTGTGTTTCTACTTGGATGACATGTTATTGCCAATGAGCTGTGATACGCTGGAAAATATTCTAGCAATTTTAGCCAGAGATGTATAAAATGGTGCCTACTTTGCTGATTAATTATCTGATAATCAAAATAGATCGGTGATAGTTACTTTCGATTATGCTATACTAATAAAAGCTGTGAACCATA
Source organism: Dictyocaulus viviparus (assembly GCA_000816705.1). Classification (NCBI taxonomy): domain Eukaryota; kingdom Metazoa; phylum Nematoda; class Chromadorea; order Rhabditida; family Metastrongylidae; genus Dictyocaulus; species Dictyocaulus viviparus. Next base: position 71,556 of record KN716558.1, read on the forward strand.
CACGAAATTGAGAAGATCAACAATACGTTCGAATCAGGCACTAGGCACTACCAAACGCATTGTAATTTATTTGTTCAAGCGGTTTGGTTAAAACGACAAGAGCCACTAAATTGACTACATTTTGGCCTGCCAGTCGCTCATGAAGCAGCAATTGAGGCCGGGTGTTTGTTCTATGAGTTCAATATAGACACTGTTGTACAACCGTATCACCAACGTTTACTACTTGAAGTGAGATCTCACAAAGTGACGTCTCAATGAATACCTCTTGGATTGATCGACCGTGACAGCGCTGCATGCGCGATCATCTGTGAAAGCATCAAGTAACAACTTTATAGGAAGGACTTTTTTCGGCCTCACAAGAAAAACCCGCTAGGTCAAACAAAGCCGAGTTCTCTGCTGTGCAAATTATGTTAACGGTATTCTCGGATTGGCAGCACGTGCTGCTGAAGACTGCTCCTCATTAAGAAGACAATCAATGTCGACGGTAGATAGCATTAGAAGTTGGTTGCAGCAATGCGTGAGAAGCTTCTAAAACTATTTTCTGTAAGTCTTCTTCTCTAGGTTAACGTTCATACTCACATTTTTAGACGGTTTAAAGCATTTTGAAGAAACTGAGCTGGACTTCGGTGCTATATCCACCGTGCGGCTCTAATATTGCTCCATCAGAGTGACACGTCTCCTACATTCTTAAACAGGTTTTACCTTTTAAAACAATTACAGACTACAACCAACTGAAGTGTAGCTTCACCGATTTGCTTCACCAACTGCTATATTTTTTGTGGGAGTACTGCATATAGCTTCTGCCTTTCATTGATAATAATGGTATCTACACTGTTGATTAGTTGAGTTTTGAACACGACCAACAGTTCTATAAATAAAAAGTGTTAAAATGTAGAAGAAATTACGGGTCAACTCAATATATTTATTATTCTGCTCGTTTTCTGATAAACTTTAGTCTTTCGTCGTATCAGCTTCACATCATATTTTCGTATGCAAAGCTTGAGTATTTTAAGAATTTTCTTCTATCCGATTGGTCATTGGAAACTCATTCGTCCTACATATACATTGTTTCATTGAGTTTTAACTGAAGAGCTTACTTTCTACTGTATCTGTTGATTAAGTCAATGGTAGAATATGTTTGATAATGAGATGAATGTCAGTTGGAAATAGTATGTTATGAAAACTATTGACCGAATTCATAACACAAGTTTGGCATTTATCAAAAGCTAATGATCCCGAACTGATACATTTGATATGGTTTCTTCTCGTGAAGAACGCTCAAGCTAGTATCAATAATTTGTCGTTATCGCATCAGGAAATATGAAGAAGCAGTTACTCAATTAAACCATGATATGAATAATATAAATAATACGATATACTTGAGTGAAGTGTAAATATGGTAAGGGGTTAAGGAGATAGCAACTACTTATTATAATACAGAGCATTTGCTATATTATTTTGTACTAATAGATTCTTTTGAAAAACGTATATTGATACATTGAATACATTATCACTTGAGGGAAAGAGTTGAATTCGCTGCTGTCGACTTCCGCTCCACTTTTCTAGTCTACTCATGATTTTTTGTAAATAGTTCTGGTCAAAAATATCGCTTCGTCAATCCTCTATTTCATGAATATTTAGATATACATTAGGGAAATTTTGATAAAGAACTTACTATATAATCCATAAAAGATTAATGTATGGAGTAAAAGCTTAGTTACACCTTAAGTCTTTACTACGCCTTCTAAATCGACAAGCATAAAAATTTTTTTGTAGTCGATAACAGTCATATAGCGTAGTCTTCTATATTTCTGTAATGTTTCCAATTTAATATGATTGTTGTTGTATGGATGTGGCTTATCGCGCTAAACCGTTTTCGAAAACAACACTAACTTGGATGGCAGCTTTCGTCTAATGTTCTGCCAATACTGTTAACGACGAAGCGTACACAAAACACACGCCAGAAATATTTAACAGCAGTCAAGAATCCATTAGATTTGGTTGAGTGTTAATGTGATCAATGGTAATAGTTTAGTGGAATAGACGTTCGCGCTTCTTTTCCATTCACACAGAAATATACAATCCGAAATGGCCTGTGGAGAGCTACACAATATTATACTTGCACAAATGAAATAGTTCGCTCTTCTCGTAGGCTGTCATAAGACGTCACCAATCTTGACATTTGTGGAATGCCAGCAGGGTCTTTCAATATCAGCAAAGGATTTATTTCGTTAAGCGTGCAAATGAAAGGCTTTTCAATCGCCTCATCGACAGCTATTTCAATTAATTTGCTTTCTGTTGTAGCATAATCCACTGAAAAATTTTCCATATCCAGTTCGAATGATTATAGTGCTCTATTTTTGACTAGAAGAAAGTCAATTCCGCTTG
>KN716558.1:74043-85599 GCA_000816705.1 Dictyocaulus viviparus
AATTTTCCATATCCAGTTCGAATGATTATAGTGCTCTATTTTTTGACTAGAAGAAAGTCAATTCCGCTTGATTCCTGTTCTATTTTTATTGGAACAGTTGCGTGCCCAGATGATTTGTTTGATTGATTTTATTGAGATTCCAGTGTTAAGCTAAGACAATATTTACTCTTGAGGTTGATGAAATCTCACGGATGAACGCTAAAATAGTTTGAAAAGACGTAGGGATGAGAAGCATAAAATATTTGAAATCCCTATCACCGAGAAAATATATTATTTAAGTAACATTTATCAGTTATATATGATATTTCTTTTTAATAAAAGTTGGCTGGAATGTTTTAGTTGAGGAAAATCAGTTCATGCCATGTTTCAATAATTCTGTTGTAAAGCAAATATTTCTTTATAGGTATGGCCATTGTTGTGACAATTGAAGTATTGTCAAACAGCATTGATGAATGGAATACCGCTGTGGCGCAAGCCTCTCAAGTAATTTACAAATTTTTTTATGAGTTAAAACATTTTTATTACGAATCTTACCAATTTTATCTACCTCTAATCATTAAATATAAGACAAGCTTTCGGCATTGATTAGTGCCTATGAGATACGCTCGTTATCGTCTGTTTCGTAAGGTTGTGGAGATGGTGGAGTGCGAGTTGCATTGTAACGGACTTAAACCTTCTACGTTACAGCTACACTTCAATATCTCTTTCAACTGTACTGAAAATTCGTTTTGCTATCAGCTAAACTACAATCTCTCTATAATTTATTAGATAGTGTCTTTTCTAACGAGAACACCAAGCAGAAAACTACGTGCAATTTGCAGTCCTGCTGGTAGAAATAAAATTATTCTGACAAATAATCCTTGAAACTACTGGTTACTGAATTCTTTAAATAACCGTTATGTTTGCAGATCACATTAGTCCATGTTTCTTCACATAAATTTTCAAGTAGAAGCAAAAGCATGTGTAACGATATGTTCAAATATGCTATAATATTGACAATTTGATTTTCGATCTACGATCATCAAAACTTAAAAAAATCTCAGTATTCAAATCATCCTTCAATTCTAGCTTGAAGGACAAAGCTGACATGTACTTGACAACAAATAGTGAATTCAAGTCGTTCTATGCACGAAATGTACACTAAGTATCCTGTAATAACATGTTTAATACAACGCATATATTTCTGTCTTGGTAATGTTTTCGTAGTGACACCTGTTGTGCACGAGTTTCACATCGGTACTAATAATAAGCGAGAGTTGTTGTACATTTAAGTGCTGAAAAAACACAACAAATTATTGAATGATTATAAGTAGCTATCTTTGTCGTGGTATCTTTTTAGTCGTGGTGCAAGAATGATTACCCTGGAATATTCAACAATTTTCTTGAATTTAATAATTTAGAAATGGGAATAAAATCAGAACGAGATATTGATTATTATTGATATTGATTGTACGTTCACTATCGCTTAAGCCAATGGCTTGTACATTCTATTCTCTTTCAAATTAATTTCAATCTTAAAAATTGTTCATCATTTACGACTTGTGTGATATGTAACAAGTGACTGTAAGCTTGCAGCAAGGTGACTGGGACTACGACGCGGTGAAAGTCACCGGTTACTCGTGCAGAATGGCACAAATGGTGGTAGCCGCATGTCTTTTATCAGCAGCTGCATTCGCTCTAGGATCTCATAAACAAAAAGGGGATAATGCTGCCATAGCTGAAATTGAGATCGAGGATCGGCCAGTTCATATCTACCGATAGTAACAGCAAATACAGAACGATCATAATGAAATTCTTGTTCCTTGTGTTTATATCTTTCTAAGTGGTATTGCGGATTGATTTAGATTAAATCAAATTAAGCAAACATTTTTGGAGCTCAGATATTGCTACCCCTCTTAATACTTCATATTGTGGAGCGTTAATATCTGGGCTTTATTAATTGTACAGAGTAAAAACATTTGTACAAAAAGCTGATGATTACCTAGTAATGTCATTGTTCGAAATCACTAGCTTATATTATCCTTTTGTCACAGCTGAAATAAGTTTTGGCAACAACTTAGTCAAGCAAGATGACCCAAAATTTTAGGAATCTTAAATTTTTCTAATGTAGTCAAAGATAGATGGGTCAACCTTCATACATTTCGTTATGTACTCCTTCATTAAATCTCCCATGTTTTTTATCCTTATCTTGTTTTTAATTTGTTTTTTCTCTCTAACTTTAATGACATGAGCCTTATTTCATCTTAATTATCGGGCTTGTTGTTGGTTCATCTCCTTAGTATTCTTGAACTATTTATTATTTTTTTGTCTTTTCACAATTATACATCACTGTTACCAGTAATAAAAATTGCCCAACTTCAAAACTAAGAAAAATGCTGTATTATTTTATAGCAATAAATGAATCTAAGTGACAATTCATCGGATAGAAGCATTTCTCATCAACTACACCATGATGGATTTTGGTGAATCCTTGTTTATCGATCGTATTAGTTAGTACGTCAAAGGAAAAAAAACAATGTTCTGGCTTTTCTAAAACGAATATGCCCAGTAAAGTATGGATGAGTACTTTATAACATCATTTTCTCTGGTGATAAACCAATCGCTACTTTTTGGTTATATCTCTAGGCTTTCACCGCACGCTCATATTATGTATGCATCGTGCGTTTAATGAAAGCTCATGTTGTAAGGCGATGACTTGCAAAGAAAGACCTTTTTTCGAAGTTAAAAGTGTTTCTTACTTCAGAAACAGATCTGGTACAATTTCGATGATGTCGCAGGTACGAATAATTTGAGTGAATTGGAAGAACAAGTGGAGAATGTGTGGGCAGTCATCCAGTAGCTTTATTTTGAATGATATTGTGTATATATGAAGCCGTCCGAAACATTCAGTGGAAAAATAACAATTGACTTCAAATATTCCCTTTTATGCTATTTATTCTAAATACAATATGATGTAAGATGACACGGAGGTAAAAGAGTTGAAAGCTGTTCGTGGGAATTGCACTCAATGGTCTGTTGTCATCTCAAGTGTTTTCGAGCATGAAGAACGGCACAGCATTATGCTTTGCTTCAAGAAAGTTATTTCTATTCTTTTTTTATTAACTTATATATTTACATTTTCCTTAAAAGGTATGATGATGCTTGATTTCGTACGATGTCCATTGACAACTGATTTCTTGGATCACTATATTGAAAGAGCAGATGTCCAAATGTACCAAAAGAGCACTGACATTTCAAAATCTATATTAACTTTTAATGTCGGTATATAAAGTAGGAACACGAAAAAGGAGCGAGCGAAATAAGCATTCACTAAACATTTAAAAGTTACGATAAAATCCTATACAAGCAGTTACGGTAAACTCCCTGCGATTCTCTACACATACAACTAACTCAAGGTCACTCCATCTTTTGTGCTTAAATAGTTATTATTGCCTTCTTAAATGATTACAATTTCATCTAATGGTTTCTGCTAACATTATCATATTACTTTACAATATATTACTATTATTATTGCTCGTAAATTACTTTTGATCTTTTATTTGAATCAAGAATTAATAAGTAGCTTCTAGGTAAATTACTATTAGCTAATAAATCAATTACTGTGTGGCAGCGTTCCCTAGCACAAAAGTGGGGATCAAAAAAGGAATAAAATGGGCTACTTGGAGGAGTACCGAATATGGCTCATGATATGTATAGCACCCGAACGATAGCACCAAAAGTCTTGTATTGAAAACCTTTCAATGAAATCCAAGAAGATCAAGAATGACATCAGCAGACAGATCGAAACGAAAGGATATGAACTACTAAGATCTCTTAACGATGTTGGAGAAAAACTGCATCAATACACAATTCATAATAGAGGTTTTAGTGAAATTTGTGTACTCGTAAGTTTATTCCCAGTTTTAGCTGTTACTATCGACTACGCTTCACATCAGACTACAAAAGAGAAAATCGATGCATTTCAAATAGACTCTAAGTTTCACGGAAAGAATCATGCATTGCAAAATAAGATTATGTGAGATGTTAATGCTAACAATGGCTGTAAAAGCACGCATATTAAACGTCGCAAGGCGAGGCATGAGCTTGAACGAAATGATAATGGGAGCGGCAAACTGAGCTTATCACGGCGAACAAGTTGATACATAATAGCTCACAATTTCAAAACCGCTAAAGTATGCTTTGGATGTGAAAGCCCCCTGATAGAAAAAAAAAACCGGATAAAATTGAACATGTGATGATAAATGGAAGACCGTAGTAAACGATTGTCATTGTTGTTCCAAAACGCTACACAGCTTCTTGGGGTCAGGCTATTTTTTCCACGTAAAGAAAAGAAAACCGCAGTTTTTAAGAATCCAAACTTAACGACCACCATCAAATGCCATTTATATGCTTTTCCAGTCAGCGACATCAGTATTTATCATCGTTTCGATTGAAAGCAAACCGCAAGGCGGTAACCTCTTTGCGATCAATGAAGGCTGAAAAACTACGCTGGCGACTAGAAAAAGCCACTCCAGTAAGTCTCTAATAATACATAACGCAACAAAACATAACCTAAACCAAACATGCCAAATCTCAACCCTAGTATGTCGTGTTCTACGAACTATGATGTCAAGAAATCAAAATTGACAAGTACACACGATGCAGAATAAAGACTGTTTCTTAATTTGTAACAGTAGCACCAAGAAGATCGTTTTGCACATCGATCTACAATCTCTTCATAATTTAGCCACACAAAGGATCAAAAACAAATAGATCGAGAGAAAAAGGCTAATTAACGAGTGACCACTTGCTTCCTACAGCAATAAGTTCCGCACTCGAACTTTTGGAGGTATATGATTCTTTATATGAAGATGGAGTGCATAATATGACACTTTCGTGCTTAGGATGCCTTTTTCGTTCTTGCGAAGAGGAAAGGTTGCGATAATTATGGAAGTTGTGTAAGGAAACGAACTTACGCAATGATCAGTCAAATTTTCATAAACAGAAGATGCTGTTTTTTTGACTCATTTATAGACTTCTTTTTACAATGCATTAAACCACATCTTTTCCACATGATGATTTATTTATGCACTAATTTGTAAAAGAGAATGTGTAGTAATATAAGAAAAAATAAATATGTTATGGCTGTGTTGAATGAACTTAAATCTGCATAACTATCATATACGTCTAACAGCTGCTGTAGTAGAATAGCATACTGTCACTATCCAGCCATGATATATAGAATTAATAGCAAAAATTTGACTGCAATTACTTTTTCAATTTCTTCACTCACCCCATGCCTTACAACAGAAATTCGCAAATGATTTTATTCTATGTGTTTTATTCTTCATACACATATTCGTCAATGTTAAATGGTGTTTTAATATCGTCGAAATGAAAGCTTCAGCTTTTGTAGATCAAAGAGGGTAACGATTTTATATTAACATATTTGGTGACTTTAGTTCAAATTATGCTACAAACATATAGCCTCTTTATTGAAATTTTACGTAAAAGGAACTTTTAGTAATAAACATTGTGAAGGAGCAGCCCACAGTTGACAGGTAATTTATATACAACGGATAACATCAGTGTTTCAATATTCCGTTAAATTTGTCGTTGTCTATTGAATACTTTCAAGGTCAGATATCTTTTAACCTCGGCATTTGTTAATCGAATATCTTTAAGGCAAACAGTGAACAATACTCAAAGTTAGAATATAGTGTTTTAACGTAGACACAATACAGCACCAATACAGGCTGACGTTCTGGTGGAATTGCCTTCTTTAGAGCCGAAAGTCTACTGCAGTTTATGTGATACAATTAGTTAGACACTATCATAATCCGTACGAAGAAAATCTCACTCATAATGTGAACACTCAGTCAAATAGCACTTTTCTAGAAAACACTAACATTTTTGTAAAGTGGATTTCTTCAAATGTTCAGGAAAGGAAACTGCTTATAAAAACAGCATGTAAACTTTGGCCTGAAAGTTGAAGAGAGATAGAAAGACGCCAACCCTATATATAGGTTAAAGCCTAGTTTTTTGCCATCTCAACCCACTTCAAAAATGATCGTGTGCAAGGTTTCATTGTTACTAACATGAGTGTTAAGATAGACTCTGGTATAAGGCTAAACTAGATATGAAGAAAGTAGAGACATGCGAGCCATTACCATCGATTTATCTTCCCATACCATTCTGCTGACAACAAGAGCCTATAAACGACACTAACCCGAATCACTAAAAGTTCTCAAAACCCGCAAACACTTGAGAGTAAAAAAATAAATTTAAATCTAATCTAAGACACCACAAGAAATGTGGCATGCGGGAGATTAGGGACTTGGTAAATTCTAGATCAATCAGAATACCGAGGAATGGAAAACAAAAGTAAAAGAACTATAAACTTTTATCAGTTAGATGTCCAAATAATAGATAAACATGTGAAGAGCAGTACGGTTCATCGCATATCTTCTGAGAAGGAATTTATCAAACATCATAATGGGCTAAATAGAGAGTGGTATCCAGACTGTAGCAACGACGGACTTCGAGCACGCAGTTACGTATAATTTAAAAATGGACCTTCCAATGTGTCCCGTTCTATATTTGCTTATGAGAATACGTAAGCAAGATTCAGCTGATGATTTGAACTCACTTTTTTCAATTTCAAGATTTTCCAATTTTCAAGATTAAAACGATCATCAGCTGTATAGAGGTACCAATAAACAGAATATCATCATCATATGCGAACGTTATGAATGACTTTGCAATACAAGCTGTATGCGAGCTTCTCGCGGTACATCAATGAGCTGTAAATGTGCATCGTTTGGAGAATATAGAAAAACATGTCATCAATGTATTATACAAAACACTTCGTTGATGAATCAGCACAGCATCCTCACAAACCTCTAGAAAAGAACGTATATCTACTTCTACGCCTAATAGTCATCCTACGTCACTCTGCAGAGCCTCCTCATTCGGAAGTCTTATTGTAACGTTACCAATTATCCACCATTTTACGTTGTTCAGATGTTCTCCGTTTGATTCTGTCCCATTGAGATACTCTGCGAATCCTCACCGATGGAACAGCAAGTAAGATTCCGTTATAGAGGATTTTAGAAGCAACACAATAATTGTTGATATATTGTCACAGCCGATAATCGTTTTGCAAATTTTTCTTTATGATTCAAATTCTTCAAAAAATTTCTGAATTAAAGATGACATGAAAAATTTGTTCATCTTTTAATCTATCTCTACTTCGTTAAGTCATATAGCTTGGGGACTTCATTGATGCTTCTTATGACCAGCAAATAACAGATGATTCAGAAAAAGCAATGTTGCATGCCGTGTGAATCCCTTCATACGACAGATGAAACGGGAAAATTTTTGCAGACTTTGATTTTCGGAAAATTTCAGAAGAAATTTGATTAAATTGGTTTTCGTTGAAATTCCATTAAATATGTGCATGTTGAAGCTTTGTTATTTATTCATTTGAATAAAAGTTATTTGATTTTGAAATTAGAGACTAATTATTTAAAAAAATGGACTCCTATAAAAAAATACTATCTACGATTTAGAGGAGTTTTTCTATACTCATCTTATTATTAAACATATACTTCCTTACTAACATATTTCTCATTCATCTCATTAACACATACCGATCCACGAACGGATCGGAGTGATGAGCACTTTGCTCAAATTCGCGACTTTCCGATCGATCGATTCGATGCATGGTATGGGATAGTTCCTCCCATTGGCCACTACGAGAACATACTATCACCGCTGTCGCAACACACTTTCAATCATTTTTGCAATACTATTGAGTTTATAGCATTTGCTAATCATATCATTTCAACATCCTTATACCTCTCTTACGAATAGTATTTATTCTTATCTGATGAATTTGTCTAGCATACGCTTCTTCTATACTTTAATTGCCATATATTGTGTTTTATTGTTTTAACTATTCGTTATTTATTATTATTGTTATTTATCATCGTATTATGTATTGTATGTTGTGTATTGTTAAGGTAAGGTATAATTGTAAACTAATTATAATAATTATACCTTTATAGTTGTATAAAGGTATAATTATCCATGTTTACAGTAACTATCCAAATACAAGAGAGCTATTGTTCTTCATACAACAACCGTACACATGTATTTCGCAATAAAGTCTCAAGTACCGCGTGACAGTATCACTCCTAACACAAAGGAGTCTATTCATAACATTCCGTTGAATCACCATCACACAAGAATGGTGCAACCCTGTCGGCAACTACATTTACTACTGCAACAGCAGTCAATGCACACACATTTAACACTCACCCCTCACACCTAATGAATGTCTGCGGTGTTCAATTTTTAAATGGTTCGGAAAATATTATTTCGGTGGGTTAGTGGCTTCAACTGAAATATGGTTCAGGAGCTTTGTCCGAATAATTAACGTGAATACTTGCTCGCTTTGAGTTGTCACTCGGCACTGTTTCGTTAGGAATACGGCCTCAAACTTAGTTAATTAAAGTAATTAACTAAGGACTTATTTTTCCTCTAATGACGATGCTTATGATTGATGACTGAATGAAGATCATGGAGCTGAGTGGGCGATTTGATCGGAGGCAGAAGCAGCCACACTAGGTGTTACACGACTGAGAGTCGACTACCAGACCTCAAATTTGGGCAATTAAATCATTGTTTAAACAATGCCTAGATTTAATACAGCCAAATTACAATAGCGATAAATCAAGAATGCATGTAAGAGGATCATCATAAAGAATACAATCAGAAGACTAGACTACGATTTACAAATGGTAAGAAAAGTGATAAACCAAGTTCAACAATTGAACTATGCTATGTATCAATGTATTAAAGTTCCCATGGGCAATTGCATGAAACTTGAGACAAAATGGGAACACAACAATCAGTTTAGTAACAAATATGTAACTAGGTTGTCTTAAGCTTACTGTAGAAATCGAAAAATTCGAGATGTTGGAATAATGTCCTTTCCAGACACTCATCCAGTACTTCTCTGATGTTGATACCAGAAGCTAATTGAAATTTCCGAATACTAATGAATTTCTATAGATTACAACATTTTGCCCTTTAATTTGTCTAATTGCTTCTTTGGACGCTAGTTCAAAAAAATCAATGATCAAGCAACTTTGGGAATTCACGCGTTCTGATGTCCTTTAGATGCACACATAAATTTGAATACTGAAGTTGAGAAAACAATCATTTCAATTGTCTAAGAATACCAGGCACTACTCGATTTTAAATATAAAAGTGCATAGAAGAAATTCAACAATTATTGAGAATCTTCTCCAGACTATTCACAAACAAAATTGCATTGTGCCTTAATAAAACACTATATATCAGCCTTGATTATTGCTTAACAGTTTTACAAACAAGATGAAATATACCGAAATAAAAGAAATTAAGATAAGATAAGCTTCGGCATCAATCAATCAATTGTGGCGGGATGCGACTTCGCATTCGTGTTCAACGTGATTTCGTGGGAAGTGATTGAATGGTCTATACAGCGACTTAGGTTAACAGTTCTTCACTAAGGCAGTGCTACTTATCTTATCCAGATTTTTCTGGTATCAATATACCGCCTTCGGAGGGATGGGTGGCAGCTTTGGTAGGGTAGAACTGGGGTGCGGTCGCGAAGTAACTCGGGCCTGCGTGTCACTGTGGCATCTCCACCAGTGCATCACTGCATCCCCAAAATAGATTACAATCTATGTATACTTTTCTAACTTCGCGTTTTTGTACTAAATTTTCCAAAAGAACTACCTTTTTTTGACAAATCTGTGTTGTAATGGGGTATTCAAATTCATCGAAACGTGATAGGTCTTCTTTGGCAATGTAATAAAGTTTGGCTTCAAAAAGTTTGAGCAAATTTATCAGAAAAATCCACTTATTGTGACACCCATAATGTTGTATTAAATGATCGACCAGGTGGTCGGTCCATGGTAACTAGAGCGCGCTTAGAACATGAAACTGTTTCTAATTTTCTTTTTGTGCAATGGTTGATTAGATTGGTTAACAATGCTGACTATTTTCGGTCTTGATATCATTTAAAGTGAAGCAATTACCATTATCAAGAAGAATTGAATATTGTGATTTGCTCCGATAGAATATTATTTACATGAAATACCGTTTAGGTCTTTTTCTATACTGTAAAAATAAGGTGTTGGTACACCTATCTAACATTTCATTGTTTAAAAAGAAATCACGTTTATTAAAAGGGGTGCAAAGCAGTAGCCTATTCCAAGGCACTCACCAACTTAACCATCATTTCATAAGAAGAAAAAAACAATATTTCTGATTTTTAGTTGCGTATTTTTAAGATCTCTCAGGCAGATGATAAGTGAATTTGCTGCTCATGATTTTAAAACTTTACAGATTACAATCCTGGCAGGATCTTAAGAGAGTTAGTAGTAAGATTACGTGCAGCGATCCCAAGTGGTGCATAGAAGGTAGTTTGCGAGCTAAAAGGAAGCTTGTATTGTTGCCCTTGTTTGTACTTATGTAGGTACGTTTGTATTCAACATGAGACGCGGGTGGCGTGTAAGCACGGACTTCCCGATACCGTTGTGCTAAAACTGCTCATACTTTCTTCATGCGCTTATGTAGATTCATGCATACGTGTGTAGTTGTAGTTGTACTTTGGTGTATACGGACTGTATGCTGCACAACGATTTGTTAAAATAATGCAATCCAACGACTAGGAAATACATGGAAAGCGGTTAGAAACCATCTCTAACAATTATGTTCCAGTTCACTGTGGGATATATGGCATGCTGCTTAAAAATAACCAATGTTCAGCATCCACGAGAAAACTTAGCAAGCTAGCCGTGGAAACAGTAGCAAAAAAGTAAAAGTAGTGTAACAGACCTCATTTCCCTGACACGAAAGAGCTTCCAATACGGCTGCGTCGGATAAGACGAGCACAAAGATTTTGATAAAATCTCGGGGCCAACCTACGATGCGTAAAGGTGAAGGAATTACAAAAGCAGTTACTAAGCGTTGTTTATGACACTATTTGTATCATACGATAACAGAGACATTGATGGCTTTGCTGTACTCGTCCCTTTTAACGTGCTCGTGAACATCAATTCTCCTAAACAACTAATGATTCAAATCGAACGTTGAAGACTGGACGTGGTTTAATGATAACCTTAATTATTTTTGCCTTTTCATCCTTCAAAATCTAAAACTAAGATTAAGTCGAAGCATTTAGTATGGACTTGGAGAAATTCTACAACGATCACTCCACATTTTACATACAAGGTCATTGTCGGTTATTTTAACGCTAAGATTAGCCGCAGAAGAATGCTTAAAGTCTGTTACATTGGGATACGCAGATTGCAATATTGTGACCAGTGAAATTGCCCGAGGTTATCATACTAATGGTAAATACAATAACGAACATGACTACGTTGCATCAAATACGTGTGGCTTAGCGGTATAACATCAAAATTGAGTAATTGAATGTTTACTGATAACATAGCAGTGACGCAACAACATAACTAGCGTTAGATTGCGATAATACAATACGAGTACTTACATTATATATAA
>KN716559.1:0-10057 GCA_000816705.1 Dictyocaulus viviparus
GATCCCCGATACGGTTTTGATATGCTTCATATGGAAAAATTTGTTCTTCAATCCTCCTTATTCATCTCGATTGCACGTCATCTAAGCTTTTCAAAACGCGCAAAAAGATAGTGTTTGTGAACAGCTAGTAGGGTGGCATCAATAAGCATATTGGACAGTACTCAGAAAAATTCTTTAGACCACCCGCTTTAGGTAGGATGATTGTGCGGATCGTCTTTGATTGGTCTGCGACTTTTTCTTTGTAAAAATATGATATTATAGAGAGTTTTGGAAGAATCAAAGGATCACTCAACTGGGATGCAATCACTTATAGCTCGAATCTCCATCAGTCATCTAATCAGACACACCATATTTAATAATCTATTACTTCAAATAATCTAGTGCTTATCACCTACCATTACCACTATTTACTACAACTACTTACTACTTAACGAACACCTACGACAACGCAACAAGACCTACAATAAACAACCATTGAATCAAAGAGGGGGAACAAACGGACTATTCCCACGAACGATCTCTTTCATTAATTACGTTCCTGAAATCTCTTAACAGTTTGCTCCAATGGCTGACAATGAATTCCGGCTATTAAATCCTCATGGCTGCAATTGATGGAGGGGCTGGCGGTTGGTAAGAAATGACCCTACTAAAAACAAGCTTTATTGTGTGGAATAGATCTGCCGTCTCTTTTTGTTCACTTGACTTGCAATAAGTCAATTTTTAAGTTCCACTTAAGTTAATATGATTTTTCTATCTTCTACTTTATTGGTACGGAATAAGATTTCTTCCCGTCTCTCTATTATATCATAAGTTACCAAATTGTCTAAATTTGTTGTCTTTGTGCGCGTCCAGTATCTCACAATGTATTCTATTCACGTAATTAGTAGTTATTTTATAGTTGTTATATTATTTAATAAATTTTTGATAAGCCAAGTTTGAGGCGGAATTACCCAGGTCCAGAATAAATTATGCGGCTAGCAAACCCAAATCAATATAATGCATCATTCTAATGTACATTCCTAGTTCTATGTTTTGTTGCTGATGGCGTATTTTTTAGATTTCACAATCAATTTGTAAGATAGCAAAATATCAGATAAAAAGTATAATCGTAAAGCAGTACAGGATAGAAAGCTTGCGACGTCAACTACGTATTTGGCCCAGAGACTGCTAATGAACATATTGTGTTGTAGTGGTTCAAGCAGTCTCGTGAAGGATCCGAAACCCTTGAAGATGAGCAAAGTGGTGGCTGACTATATGAAGTTGACAACGAACAAATGAGAGCAACCACTAAATGTGATCCTTTTAAGACTGCATAAGATAATACAGGAAAATTCGGCAGCAAGCATTTAACGGTCGTTCTTCATTTGAAGAAGATTAAAAAGATGAGAAACCTCATGTCTCATTAACTCACCAAAAATTTAATAATTTATCATTTCAAATCAAAGCCTTTTTTTAACATAACAAAGTTAAAATAAATTATGCTACGAAGTTCTGCCTCTACATATTTGTCGGATATGGTGTCCATAGATCCCAATTCCTCAAGCATCTCGACATCTCATAGAAAGGAAAACGCTTCCGCAAGCAATAGGACAAAGCAAATGCGCTCCAAAAAAGACAGACAGCCATTGACAAACTCATTCATCGTTTAGAAAGATGTGTTGATTTCAATCGTTCTTATTTTAATTGATGAAGATGTGTTTGAGCCTATTTGAATGATTTTAAATAAACAGTTTCAAACCGGAATTACCTATCTACCAGCCTGGGAGAGTTCCAGACAGCTTTATTCTAGCTTTCGGTGGATTATGAATGTCAGTGAAGTCATATGTTTCATATAAGTTGGTCATTCGGCGGCAAGAGATTATTATTGGCATAAAGTTCAGTTTATTGCCCACCGATGTTCAGCTTTACATTCAGTTTCGTGGTTTTGGGACTTACTGCAATCAAGGGTAATCTTTGAGGTGCTTTATTATTCGCTCCATTTGTGTTTCTGGGTTCCAAATTTTTCGAGTGAACTCATAGTTCTGCTTAGTGTGATCCAGTATTGTCAGAAAAGTATTACACAGAACTATGGATTGGACTCGAAGCGTTCGCTCAGCGTTTCGAGAAAAACATGACCAGTTAGTTTCTATAGCGAAATAGTAATTATTCACAACAAAAAAAAGAGTTATTAAAAAGTTAGGAAGTTACAAAAAAGCTTTAAAAAAGAGTTAAAGTTATTCTGTGGTTTTACACCGAAATATCTTTGGCTTTAAAACGATCTTTTATTTTGATTGTATCTAAGAAAATTATCAAAAAATATGCCCTTACACTACTAACCTCTCGATTCTTCATATCTGGCCTAATATTAGGTTTCGAACCCTTGATGATTACTTCGTGCATCATCTCTTTCTTCTCGTACGTTGTTCCTTTTCTACCATCCCACAGCAGAACTGGTTTTTCTTGAATAGAGTAGAAAATTCTAACGTTATGTCATTCGTATTGAAAATCATTCTACATACTTTTGAAGTGACACTGATCTCATACAGGCTTGTTGTATTCGTGAAAGGTTCAACAAACATTCACGTCAATACGACTTTTGTTTTTATAAAATTACTTTTTCTTACATTCTCTTATTGACAGGCGATTACAAAATCCTATCATTAATTTAAATATCAGTTTTTACTTAACTCAAGCTTGTGTACCTAATACGCATAAGGTAGAGTGGAAGATACTAACAACTTCTCACAACTTTATTATCAAACAAGAAAACAAGAAAAAGTGGAATGTCAGCTATGACGAGTATTACGGTGCGTCGCTTCCATTATATGAATATACTACATACTATAACTGAAATTGATCTCCCTATCAAACACATCTTTAGGCCATTTGGTTAGATTGCTAAGCTTTGCATAATACATGCTGACACTTCACGCAAAAGTATCCGACATGAAAGCCGCTCATTTTGCAAGCTTTGTATATTAGAAAAGTGGAGATGCGTAACGTACCGACTGGTGCATACTCTCTGACGTCTTTGGTTTCTTCAGTTTCCTTTCTCTCAACATATTTCGAGAGGTTATAATCTCTTGTGGGACAACGCACGTCATCTGAATATATCTGGGTTGCATAATATGCTTAAATTTATAAATGATCTTCACGGTATTATCACCGTAATAAAAGATCGGTCTATATTGTTCTCTCTTACTACCTATCGTGTATATCCGCATTATTTTAGAATATTCGTTTACCATATTATCCTCACCTCTTTTCATTGAATCTTCTCTTGTTTCCTTTAATATTTGAACCACTTCCGTTCTAATTGGTGGTAATCGATCATCTTCCTTACTTTTTAACACTAGTTTCTGGCTCGCTGAAATCTCATTATCACGACAACATCAAAATCTAAGAATATTTGAACTCGCTAGTTACAAAGTCTAGTCGTCATTCTTCTATTACGTCTTCTCTTATTCTTAACATTTGATGGCAGAAATAAGTGTATATTAATATGTATATTATGTATTAATAATTAAATAATTTCAAATATTGAATAAGAAGCAAAGTACGTAGTTTATAGTTGTACAGTATAACTTTGTTCATTTTCCGTTTATGTCAATGATTTTTACCATCTTTCATACAGTATCATATTTGATGCTCATAAAGCTTCTGATTTTCACCTCCAAAAAAAACTGAAAAAGAAACAGAATCAATCAATTATTACGGTAAGAACAAATTTTGCCATTCAACAAGCCGTGAATGAAACGAAATCCAATGAAATCTGAGTCCACAAGGTCAAAACTCTGTGGTGAATATGACAACACGTCCCAACTTCAATGATTTTTTCGGCTAGTGATCAAAGAAGCTTGGGGCGCCGCATCAACATACTGGAAAACAGTATTTTTAAGATTCGCCAGTTCTGTAGATGTTCTTAAACTGCATAGTTTGGTGAGCTGTTCACCGTCGACTTTTTAAGTTCAAAGCAATGAGTCTCTCTATTGATTCCACTAAATTAAAAGCCTTATATTTTTTGATGAACCTATGAAAATGAATCGAATTTGTTGTATTTTTTGGGCAAATCACATGTGCTAATATTTTATATAGTAAAAAATTTGCAAATCAAGTTTCTTAACAGAGACGAGCTATTTTTTTTATCTCGAGTGCTTGTATGAAAAAAATTGAGTTTTCCTGAAATCTTATGTGTTCTGCTATGAAAATCTGAATAGATAATGACGTCGATATGGCTCACACCAACGTGGATCGCACTGGATGGCCCAGAATTTAGAAAACAATTTTTTTTTCTAACACTGTCATTCCTTTTCACCTTTTAGTCCTGTACACAACACATGAATTCTTGTATTCTTCCATTACGTTCTTGCCCTTTTCGGAACAGGACGACGAGTGCGTCTTGTTTCTTCAACTTTTAAATTGGGAAAAAGAACGAAGCTAAACAAATCGTTAAATTGAAGCTTTTCCGACTAAAAATATGCAAATCCAAACAATAATAAAACAACATGCGTCAGAGGCTTTGAACGCATTGACAAATCAAAAAATTGTGCTTGAACCCCCTTATCGACCTAATCCACCCCCTCACACATCTAAATGTGAAACACCATGGTTTCTTGGTTTGTTATAGATTTTGGACGCTTTGAACATGTAAAAATTTATGAAGAAAATTAGTAATCATCTTATCTGAAGTTTTCCTTTTCTATTTTGTTTTCAAACATCTTTTATTTGGAAATATTTTCGAAGCATTGTGGCTCCTTTGTTGGTTGATCTTATTCATATTTATTTACTCATTTACAACTGAACAACACTCTTCGTATGAATTTATAATTCATGAAAGAAATCCTATTCTATTCTAAGATCCTATTAAACCAAACTCACAGCATTTCTGAGACTCGTCTTCGATTCCAGCTAGTCGCGGCAATTTAGTTACACTCATCGAATGTTCCTTTGACAAACCTACACATGTATTTAAATAGTTTTCCAGAGATGAAAGCTCAAACCGTATTCCATACTCTTCTCTTTTCTTTCACTAGAAGGAATGTTGCTGATGCTCAACGCATTAGTATCCGGATTCCACATATCTTTCCCAACTTTATTCAGGCATTCCAAGCTGCCGCCACACTGAAAAATTTCCTGCCCATACATTCATTATATGTGGCGCAAAAGAATCGCTTGAACGCTTAAATCAAAATGGAAATTAATTAATCATTTCAGTTATAGTTATGAAGAAGTAGTTATCATCATGAAAAAGATTGCGGAAGATGTACGCGTAAATAAAGCAACAGGTCAGAATAACAATCAAATAGCCGGAAAGTTGGTAATCTTTAATAAACTAATGAAAGAAAAGTTCTTCAGTTTCATTCACTTTTATTCATTACAACTATGATGGAGTCGCTTGACGCAGTGCTAGGTCACAGTAACACAAGGGCTTGGTAGCGTATACGCTGGTCAAGTACGTCCTCATTCCTATTACGTCTTAGTCATTCCAATTATTTTCCATCTCTTAGTGGTCAATGAATCAGTACAAGAGTAATGAAGGAAGATAAGCAACACTGACATAGAAGTAGACTATTTATCTCAGGTCATTATATAGGCCACTCCTATTTGAGCACTTTTACTATAACTTGAAGAAGACTATGCTTAGCTCTCCACAAGAATACAGATACTCTTCTCCATAGCAATATAGATGCCTACACCATTGCTCATTCTTATCCTCTATCAAGTTTGATAGGCTTTTATTTTAAACGCTGCTTATTCTGTCACAAATAATAAATATTACTAAGAACTTGATTGTATTTAAAAGAACTACAATGCTTTCCGACAAGAAAGTTCTTATCGTTTTGTACGGTATTATCCGACAGCGCGTTATCCAGCCAGTGAAATCATAACTCAAAGGATCGGAATGCGAAAGTCTTTTCGTTATCACTGGAACTCATGTTCAGTATATATCAAAGAAATTGGATCTCGAATTTTCTACACCTAAATAAATTTGGAAGAACACTTCATGAAAAACAGGATGGAACTTGAATAAGTTGCTAACATGTGTTCTCTGTGTAGGAAAATGAAGATTCTTTCAGCAAAAATTACACTTTCCAACGCGATTTCCACTGCGTACTGATAAGTTAAGCATTGGGCAGAGGTTAAATTTTGAGGTTAAAAATCGGGAATTCACATCAAATACTACGGACCAACAAAGGATGAATATGAAGACGTCTTTTTATATTTCAAAATTACGTAATTTTTATGAATGTATTTCTCAGAAGTCTTACGAATGTTGTAGAATAAGTTGATTAAAAAGACTCACCTTTCCTCTCGACATTCCGCTATGCATACTTGAAATATTCGGACTTCTCGATAGTCCGTCAAGCGGATATGGTAAGCCAGTAACACTTCCATAGCCTTCTTTTTTCAAATATAAATCCATGGTATCACCTGAGCCCAGAAAAATGGGTTTGCCTTCTGTCACCCGTACCAACGATGTCCATTTCTAAATTAATGTCCATCTGAACTATGAGCACAACCACAAATAATGTTGCTGTTTTGAGTGAAGAAGTGACGTATAATTCAAGTAAAATTCCAGGTATATCATCATCAATGCACTACTCGAAATGGGCTGAATTTCTCTGTCTGTCAATAATTTTGACAACATTGTTTTCGTCATTAAATATGTGACACCCACTTTTTCCGTTTGTGTCCATGCATGATAAGCTCCATAATTACAGTCAATGAACGGACCACGTTCTACAGCGACGTACTCGCCATTGTGTTCCAATTCAGTGAACTATACCAACGCAAGTATCGGTCTCAAGTACATATGATATTGTGATGTTGAAAATCTGCACTCACGTGTTCTACTTTCGTACCGGTGATTGAATAGAGCTTATGAATAGCTGTTGTGGTGCCTAGTTTTCTGGTAAGCGCATCCAGGAAAATAATCTGTAAACTTACTGCGGTAATATAAAATTTCCATTAATGATACGAAACATTTGTATATTTCCTTCTTATGATTCATCCCTATGCTAGAAACTTTACCACCTATTAGTTTGGACCATACGCTTGTCAGCTATGTTATGAATAATTAATAAAACGGTAACATACAAAATTCCACCGAAAGTATTTATTAAATCTTTAATTACTAGCCTTTGACGTCCATATATGAGATAAGATAAAACGGTCAGCAGTTATTCCTTATGGGATCCGCCTTCTACACGATACTGTAAATGTGATTGAGTTCGATTTATTCTAAGTAATGGGTTAGTTGAGAAGTCTTCGTAAAGTCACTTCTGCTCATTATCCCAGATTTTTTGGGTAACAACTTACTGACAAGGGAGAAATAACGGACCTATAGATTTCGGGATGGAAGCAAACCGTCCTAACACAGTAGCACCTCTTACTATTGCGCTATAGTAAGTATAAAATGATGTATTTGTACAAAACATTCTTCGCTTAATACTCATCGCCCCGTTTAATCAGACTCAATAGAATTCCTGTCTACCGTAATATTTTTAGAATTTTTCCAAGTTATCTAATACTAGTAGAAAGGTGAAAGTTTCTATGCCTAATTAGCATGAATGAAAATGTACATTGACAATTATTCTATTTATAAAGGGGTCGTCTATCGAAGTGATAAGAGAGAACATAGTAACACACAAGTTTGATGTCGCATATGTATTTGAGTTCGGACTTAGACCAATATGTTTTCCACATCTTTAAATTCGATTAACGGGTACCAGAATAATCTAAGAAGGCAAGCAGCACAGATATGGTCTTCCATGATGTGTATTGGTGCAGCGGTTTGAGGTGCACTGGTTCGGCAACAGACTGGTCCTGTGAAGTAATATGCCCTACGAGGCAGTTAATTTCTGCTATTCTTGGCCAAATAAATTCATGTTCCTAAACTAACACATTTCTCATTCTGTTCATTAACCAACACCAATCGATGGATCAGAGAAATGAGCACCTAGCTCATACGAACGGTACTCCGATCGATCGATATCTTGCCGGACATAAGAGTGCTTCTCTCGTCGGTTCCAACCAATCTTCTATAAAATTAATAACATGCTACTATACTTCGTTCCACTTATTATTCCATAATACCCTATGACTGATTTTATATAACATGAATTCCGGGCTAAGGGAAGCATATAAGAGCATCGACGACGTGGTGAAGAGAACAAAGAAGACAAATCTTCGAGTCCACCTTTTTGATACGACGATTCTTCCTGCCTTAACGTATGCTTCAAAAACTTGGATATTATGAAAGCAGGATTAACGTTCATTGAGCGCAATAGAGCGCTCAATCGAAAAGCTAATGCTTGGCGTTCCCCGCATCACACAGGTGAAGGAAGGAATACGAAGTTCCGATTTACGTCAACGATCGAAAATCAGAGACGCAGCGGTGCACGCCAAGCTTTTGAAGATTAGGTGGGCCGCACACGTGATGCGCATGGATGATGACCGGTGGACACCAGCTGTAAGTGATTGGATTCCACTGGACATCAAACGCACTGCATGAAGACCACCAGCCCAATGGTCTGACCTCTTCACCAAGGTCCTAGAAAGGGATGATGATGCTCAACGAATTCCTAGAGTGAAAAGAACTTATAGGACTACCTTCGAGCGCGATGGGAAAAAATGGAAGCTTTACTGGTGCCCGCTCGACTTAGTCGATGATCAACGGGAATCCGGGTAATTCAGGTAATACACCCATCAATTGAATATCTTGACTGTAACCTTGCTTAGCAATACTCGAGGTTGGTAAACAGTCTTGATTGAAAAGATAAAACAACACAGAAACAGACTAACGTTTCGGCAGAATCGCCTTCTTTAGAGCCTAAAAAAGTCTATGTCAAGTTTGGTCTGTCCAATCAAACATTATCGCTAGCCCTGCGAAAGAAACCCCCTGACCTAAAGTTTTCATACCCAGCCAAACACACTGCATCCCAAATACTCACCTTTAAATATGGATTTCCTCTGTTGTTTATGGGGGCAACCGTTTATAGAGACAGCATAGAGACTAATGTCTGGTATTTAGTCAGACCATGAGCCTTATATATGGGGCTCTGTCATACATATCCACAAGGCACTCCTCTTTTCTTTTTAATTTTGGAGCTCTGGTATTTATCCAAAGCGCTTCCAGAAACTTTCGCGCGGGTGTTCTTGTTTCTTGCGCAAGGATTTTGACTTTTAATTCAAAATCGACCCTGTTATGCTTTTCAACCCTATGTGCACCTAGTGGGGTGTTTATCCTAAGTTTTGTTTTTCCATCTAGATGTTCCTCAACCACATATGAAGTCATGTGTGGCAGCACCACTTCTAACGCAAATGAGTCAATTACTACTATTCCACTGAATCACACTGTTACGGCTGAAGAAGGGGGCAACCCAACCGGCAACTACATTCCACATTCTATACGTATCCATTCTACCTTTATTCTTTCAAGACTACTCCATTGTATTATAGACTACTCCAATTATAACATCTTCATTATAATATCAAGTATAGAAAAATATCCTCTATTACAAAGAGGATTTTTCTATCCTCAACCCTATCAAACCTAAACTCTAACATCTCTCTTTTCTATATTCATTCTTCATCTATCTTTCTGTTCACCCATCGGTACACACCAATCGATGAGTCGGTCATCCGCACCGATCTATCGATACTTTGCTGGGCATGAGATAGCTCCTCCCATGCTGTCGCAACACGCTATTAGTCATTCCGGCCATATTAGTTTACTTATGATATATTTTACTCATGTCATACCAATATCTTTATATTACTCTCATGTACTGAGTAGTAAGACTTCCTCGCCTTTTATATATTAACAATCTATCGAAGCATTCCTATCCATAATCAGACGACAATAGAATTTATTCCCATCTGATACGTTTGTCTAGCATGCATTTCTTATTGTACCACAATCGCCTTCTATTGTATTTTATTGTTTGAACTATTCGTTATTTATTCTTGTTGTTTGTTGTCGTGTTATTGACATGTATTTATATAAAGGTTTAATTATCCAAGTTTGAGATAACTAGCCAACTACAAGAGAACTATCGATTGTCTCAACACTCAA
>KN716559.1:14022-33597 GCA_000816705.1 Dictyocaulus viviparus
TGTACAGATCATCCTTTGTGATTTCGATTTTTTTGATAAAACAGTGAACGTACCACAGCTTATACAATTCATAAAATTCCAATTAATAAAAATACCACGAAGTTTGGTTCGTAATTACAATATTATAAAGGATCGATGCAAATGATGAAGATACATACGGCTATTCAAATACTAGCGTGCTGCCGATTGCTTTGTTATAAGAAAAAGTGTTCAACTTGAGGTTGATTGGCTATATAAGTATTTTATTAAGACATAGCGTACTGTAATATGCCAGTAAGAGATTTAGTAAGTGTGCAAAAAAAATGTGGAGTTAATTCAACGAGTTCAGAATCCTATTAGATTCATCGTGATTTGGCTATGAGTCTATGCTGATCAAATTTATTTTGGAGAGAGTTGATTATTTTCATTTGATAGTTTTCAAAAGTACATAACTTTTTCTATGAATCATCAATCTTTTTATTTACAAGGCGACAAATTTGTACAGAAATAAGCTTGACTTGATGCATGAAGGCAACAATTTTTATGCGAACACGTTTACACTGTTACAATTGAAGCCATAACGGAATTAACGAACAAAGAAGTTTAGCATCTTATCCGAATATCACTTGAGGTAAGAAAAACCGTGGGAAAAAAACGGTTATTAAATGATGTGACTTTTTTCTGATTTCTTATCTACTGTGTTAATCACAGCAAACATTTTTTAATGTTTCTAATTGATTTAGCCGTTCCTCTATTGAGGCAGTGTGTTCATTTGGTCTTCACTGTGCAATTCGAAAGTACTACATGATACTCGATTTTCTACTTTTAGTTGTGATGGATTTAAGACTTGTGCTTTTATCTAACGTGGATTGATTATCTACATGATAGAGAATATCACTTGAAAATGCCAGAAAGAATGATTCAACTGGTGCCAGCCGGTATGAATAGAATAACGCATCACGGCATTAAGAATTCACAAATGAAATGTTCATGAGGAAAATGGTATCTTGAATGACATAGCAAATAAATCACACATTAAGTTGAAGGACAGCTGAAGCAAAATAATTGATCCTCATGCAGCCCAAGTGAAATCTGCTTTACGTGGAAAGCAAATCATTCTGTTCAGACCTCACTTTCTTATAATAATAATGATAATAATAATGATAATAATAATAATATAAATCTATAATAATAATAATATCAATAGTTAATTCTCGAGCTAATTTTCTTAACGACGATTCATTTATAAAATTCTTCCAACAAGGACGTATTTCTATTGTGAAAAAACCTGTTTTTATTCTTTGTAGCTGAAAACTCTTCATATCAGTCAAAATTCTAATCTTAATCAAAATCTTATAGTATTTGTTCCTGTGGAAGTTATGTGTTATCCGAAGAAAGGCGCCGGATAGGACGGACAAACGTTAGAACTCACCAGCATCTTTAGGATTTACTATGTATGTAGCGAAATTGTGTAGATGAATAAGTAGTCGAGTTGAGTCGAGTATAGTTTAAGCAGCAGTTCCGAGCAAGTAAGGACTACACATGGTTGGATACCGCCAATTACACATCGATTCTTGTGGTGTGGAATGCCTAGGAAAAAACGGAACACGTATAACATTTCCGGTAAATAAACACCGACATTGGCACGGAACCGCTAAAGAAACAATGAATTCCTTTCCAATAGATTGGGTGTGTCGAAAAAACAAGCTCTTGTTATTTTTCTCAAAACATTTCACGATTGATTTTCTGGTTGGATGTATAAGCTTATAGAATGAAATTAAATACCAGTCAACAAACTAACGCACAACCATTTTGTATACATTTTTCATCTTAATGCATTTCGTAGGAATATGAACTGTCAAAAACCCAGTTATACCACGTAGTCACTGAGCATGAACGTATTCTAATGCTGTTTGGATAGTCAAAAGAAATGGACAGGCATCTAAAGTGCCGTAAAGATACGTCTCCATAATTTCACGTCATTAGACTCCATATATATGAGTGCTTTGTTCTGATGACCAATCATTTTCATAGTGTAGCAGATCAACGTCCCTCAAGATTTATAGAAATTGTAGGAAAAACATTGATGCTACATGGTTTTGAGTTTGCACTTTTCTGATGAGGTAACAGAAAACTCTTAAATTGCTTAGTTATAATATTAACTGTTATTCATTAAAGTGCATCTTCAGAATCTTATTTGTTCAGTGTTTTACTGAATTCTATGGGGTTCACATGGAGTCAAAAGGCATTGAAAAAAAAAACGCGATAGACGGGATATGAAGAATCGACATAACGCCGAATAGCGAAGTTTTCAAAACGCAACGCGCAGTTGGTGATTAATTGAGCAATTTTCCACTAGCTTATTGATAAAGAAATTCAGCATTTCTCATTAATGCGGTTGAGTTCAGTCGAGAGTCTTTTTTTCGAACGTCCTATTGAAAACCGAGAGAAGTAGGCTGAAAAAAATTCAAAGTGAAAGTGCAGCTCTTGAAGGCTGAAAAAAACACGAGAAATGTTCAAGACATTACATTAATCCCAAGTTCGTAATGTGTGTGTTCACCAACGGAAGTGTGGCCAATTTCGTCTTGTCAAATCTTCAGCAATATACATAAAAACGCTTAAGCGACAACGAAATTGAGTGACAAGGAAAACGGAAAATAAAAGAATAAAGCTTAACCAGAAATCATTACAGAGTTCTTAAAGTCACCATCTGTACATTCAATCCTCTTCAGAATCGTAATTGTCACCGGATGCTATAGTTATATTCTACAACAATAAGCAATGACTTGGAACTCATTACTTCCACTTTTACGAAAAACTGCAATTTTTTAGTTTAAAGTTCATGAAAATAAGAAATCAGATCATCAATCAGTACACATTGTTAGAGCAACTTTAATGATTGCGCTTTAGGTGCTTCACAGTAAACCTCCTGCAAAGACGTTATCTAGGACCTTTGAAAATTCATTATACCTTCTTATACATAAGGTTGTGAATTAAAAAAGGTACTATTCAGATAGTGTTACGTTTAAATGTTTGAATGTCAGAGATGACTATAATTTGTAGAAGTGCTTTCAAATTTTTCACCGTTTGACGAATGTCTTTATATGGTCAAACGTCAGAGAGTTGCAGAAGCTAGTGATAAAATACGTTTCTCTTAGTAAAACGATTCTTTTGTTCTATTCATAACAAAGCATTCTTCAAGTGGAATATGTCTTTTCACCTTCTACTATTACTAACAGCGTATTTTATCACTGGTTTCTACTATTCTGAAGGCCGTTGTATATATGTGGAGTATGATGTGTATATATGTGTATGAGGGTAAGGGACGCCTTTTCTGACTCCGAAAAGACATATCACACCTGAAGATCAATTTATTACGAATGAAACGAGAAGATCGTTTCACTAAGAGGAACAAATCACTGGCTTCTACTGTTATTTGAAGTTTGACTATCTAACGACACCCACATATGTAAACAACGTGGTCAACTCTGCTACAATCATCGGGTTGGACATGTCTTTACAAAATCAAAAATTTTTCAAAATGTAAATGTAGGTTAAGTTTCGACGATTACCTTTATGGCATATTTGCCTTTATACACGATAAAGCGCCTTATGACAATGAGCTATAGCTGAAAATAAGAAAGCGAGTTTAATATAATGTTCCTGTTCATTTATGGATCGAAAAATGATATACAATATTTCAAATGCTGACATTCCGACAGCAAAATCAACATTCCTTAGTAAATACGGTGCGCAGTAGCGCAAGGTCGTAGGTGCCAGTAAATTGGTACCCAAGGAATCTGGGTAAGATGCTTAGCACTGACTCACTGAAGAGTTGTCAACTCAAGTCATTGTATAGACCAGGCTCGCATTCAACGACTTCGATATATCACGACGATATCACGTTGAACACGAAGGCGTGGACACAACCCACCATAAGAGATTGATCAACGCTCGAGCTTACGTAATCCTAGCTTATCATAAAGCTCACTATTAAAATTGTAAGGTATAGAATACTTTACAATACGCAGAAAATTCACGTCAATACAAACAGATTTGACGAACAAGTTTACGACACGCCATAGAGAGTGCTTTCTCTTCTGCACATAAAATAAGAAACGGCCTCCACAGTAACAGATCTCCGTACACTTTGTCAAGCTGCAAAACATTTTAAATTATAACTAATAGCTTTACTAGAAACCAGAAGCAGAAAAACATGAAACAACCAAACTAAAGAACACTGGTTTTTCGTGAAGAAAAGATAATTATATAAAATGTCGGTAAAGCAGGCTTTTCATTTCATTTCAGAAGAGAGCGAAAAACGAAAATCAGCCACTGCACGAAAAGATAAGAATGGTAGTTTACGACAGAATCGGTTTCAACAAAATCGTCTTCATAGATGAGTGGCAGATGAATGAGGATGCAACCGCAAGCTATAAGTCATATGTGACTACAAGGATGTGTACAATATGTTCGATCCTTTACTTTGAAAAATCAGAATGGATTTTTTAACAATGATAAAGTAAAATGCTTGAAACGAAGAAAATATACAGATGGTAATCAATATTAACTGTAAGAGATCGTGGTAAGAAGATCTAAAAAGGTATGCTCAAAAGCAGCTGAAGTCGAACTAGCTCGAAAAAGTGTCATTAGAACCTTCGCGATCACTGTGTTCCTCTGTCAACTTTGGTCAACGAAGGCGATACCGACTTCCTTCCGCCACAATATGGAAAACAGGGAAGCTTAACTTAAACTTTTTCTGATCTGCAGTCTTATTGACAGACCCTCAAATGCCACTCCAGTATGAACCATCTCAACTCTTTTTCTAAAGTTGGCACAGTTCGATGAGTTCAATGTAGACTAATTTCGATCTGGCCACCATAGGCTGCATGCGCCACTCGCGCTACATAAGAATAGACAGAATGGTAAATACCGGACCATTGAGAAAACTCGCACATGGTAAATTTTTACAAGAAGAGTGATTAAAAATAATTTCGAATTTTTTACTTCACAAGTTTTCCACAAAAAAAAACTTTCCACAAGCTTTTATCAAACCATTGTTTTGCCTTTGACATTGCCTTATTTTCAACGAATATAGAAAATGCTGAGATGTTGCATAACTAAAAAAATGGAAGAGCTAGAATGGAAGAATTAGAGAAAAGGATAGGCTTAAAATTAAGAAGATAACGAGAGGAAAATCCAGTTCATGTAAAACTCGTAGTGTTATGAACATCGAATCAGGACTGATGGTTCTCAAATCAAAGAACCTAGGTCTTACCTATACCTTAAGCGATACATGAGAATAGACCGATGTGGAAGAAAGTACTTTTACGGGAGGTAAGTAGTCATTTAAATTACGTGCTCGCCTCGTTAACTCCAAAATTTCCCCGACGCTCTACTACCCATTCGAGAGTTGGTTTTGGTACCTCACATGTTAAAGATTTTTTGAACTACTCACAGGGTACTTGAGAGGTATCCTTCTAAATATAACCAGGGAGCACAACACGAAACCGGTCATTTTTTGAAAAATACTTCGACCACAAGATTCAGATGAATATGCATTAAAAACGAAACATAGATGGGTGGTCATACAACATTATGAAAAGAGAAGACGACAAGCTGATTAAGAAAAGCTGTAGACAAAAAAAGGAAGGTACACAAGAGAATGCAAACGACCACCTGCCAGAGGGTGTACGTGTACAAGGCAAACGCCACGAAGGGGTACTCACAGC
The DNA here is from genome assembly GCA_000816705.1 of Dictyocaulus viviparus. Lineage (NCBI taxonomy): Eukaryota > Metazoa > Nematoda > Chromadorea > Rhabditida > Metastrongylidae > Dictyocaulus > Dictyocaulus viviparus. The sequence continues at coordinate 19,734 of KN716559.1, forward strand.
TAACAACTTTAGAATCAAGGAATTGTTCTCGAAACTACCACCATTTCCGTGGACACCATTATGAGTGACAGTCGCACTAGAAAGGAACCACAGAAAGAGTGCTAATGCTCGCAACGCGTGAAAAGGACTGTCCAAGTAACTTGAGAAACTATGTTTAAGGTCATATAGAAACGTTGGAGAATGGTCTGACTCAATTTTGGCTATCCGTCTTAGATCATCTTTAAACAAAAGAAAAAAACATCCGCCACGGTAGCAGATGTTTCACAAATCACAAAACGAAGATGACGGCTATCCGACGCCAGTACGGAGCACTTAGCTCTTCTAGAAAAACAATGGGGAGAATCGGGAGAATTACTGCAGGAATCTCTTCGGTAGCCACATTCGTCCATGTAATAACAGGCACGACAATTATGTTATTCTAAATGCTCTTCTGTCTGAAACCCGACTTGCCATTTTGTCGGTAAGAAATCGTACAGCTCTTAGGCAAGCCAGAATTAGACCATAACATCTACATCTACCATGAAAAATCTACCCCCAGTTTTCATTGAAAGACTGGTTCGACTTTTCACACGCTACCTTAGATGCAAAGTTTCAAGTCAGTGGAAAACTAGCAGAATCGCGTTGCTGCACAAACAGAGAGGCGTTCAGGACAATGGTAATTATCGCCCAATCTGCCTGTCGTCAGTCGTTTATGAACTTTTCAAACAAGTCTTTTTTTCTTCTAAACATGATTGGCATAAGACTAGACGAAGAACAACCATGTGAAAAAGCAAGGCTTCGAAAAGGGTTTAGCACGATGGACTATATCCTCACAATCACAAGACTCATAGAAATATCACAAGAGTATAAGAAACCACTCTGCCTCACGCTCACTGATCTTGAGAAAGCTTTCGATTCTGCTGAGCCAGAAGCGGTCATGAACGCGTTGACTAATCAAGCGCTTTCGACTCCGTAAATCAAGACACTTTGTGAGCTATATAAGAATTTCATCACCAGTATTACTCCGTTCTGTAAAGATATCGTCATCACCAACGGTAAAAAATTAGTTCGACAAGGCGATACTGTTTCGCCACAGTTGTTCACAGCCACTCTTGAGAACATTATGCAAAAACTGAAATGGGATGATATGGGAGTAAAAGTCAGCAACTTCACCGTCTTCGCTTCCCCGATAATATCGTACTCATCAATCAAAGATCGAGAAAGCTGAAGAAATGCTAGCCGTCTTCGGCAATGCTTGTGGGAAAATTGGCCGCAAGTTAAATCTCAAAAAGTCGATGTTTCTGAAGAACGAATATTTTTCTGATGCCCTATTCACACTCGACGAAAAGAATATCTCCTAGTGCTCAAGCTATGTGTACCTAGGTTGTAAGATCAACGTGATGAGCAACATAGCACCTGGACTTAGCAGAAGGTAACGATCGCCTTGGAGAACATCTTTGAGCATCGAGGACGCAGTGAAGAGAACAAAGAAACAATTAAGACAGAGCTCTGAGCCCACTTTATTGATATGACGGTTTGTCCTACCTTATCTTATGGCTCAAGAACTTTGTTTTAAAAAAAGTAGAATGAACTACCACAATGAAACGCTCCATCCAACGGGTGATGTTTGGCGTTTCCCGTAGCCTATAAATCAAAAGAGAAATACGATGTCCTAGCCTACGTCAGTGATCAAAGATCAGAAAAGTAGCAGTAAACGACAAACCTTCTAAAATTAGGCGAGCCAGGCATGTAATGTATATGAGTAATGATTGATGGACACAACCTGTAAGTAATTGAATCTCACTGAACATCGAACGCACTGCAAGAACACCACTAGCCCGATGGTCGAACCTCCTCTTCACCGAGGCTCTAGAATAGATTATGATGCTTATCAAATTCTTAGAGCTAAAAGAATTTACTGAGCTCCCTCGGCCGCGATAGGGGCAAATAGAAATTTTACTGGTATCCGCGTTATGTAATCATATATTAAAATATTATCACAATCTATCATAACTGATAGAAAATGGAAGTTCTATGATTATATCGAAATATCGAGCTATCCCGTAACTATCAGCATAAGCTGATGCAATGTCAATATCGGCTCACTATGTCGTACTCGTTAACAGACGAATGCTTGTAAGATACCCATTTCAAAAAAAAATGGAGAAAGGGTGGTCGTAGATTAATTACCACGGTCGTGCGACTGGTTAGCATAACTGACCGGATATCTGTGGATGCTGATCCGAGTCCCACCTCAGGTTCCAAGTTTTGCGACTACCAGTGTTTTTAATGACATCAAGTCGTAATAGTTTTAAGTTACAAATCTCATTCCATATTAATGATAACTCGGATGCCTAACGGATATTCGACCTTGACATGGCGTAAGGGTATCGCCCTATTCATGTTTGCCGGTCATATCTAATACATGAGGCTTGGAGTCACAGCCTCCTGAACGACTTCGCGAGTTCTTCGCGTATCCAAATCACTACCATCACCCCAATGGCCTAAATTCTCATCAACATCAACACTTCTTTACATCGCTTTTATTTTAAAATATGTAACTTGACTGCTAATCGCAAAATTTGGAACCCTAGAAGGCAGAACTCGAATCCGTACCCGAGATATTGTTTTTACTGATTACACTACCTAGGTCTTTGATCTACGACCATTCATTGCTCCGCTAATTTCTAAATCTGTATTTTACCAACACTCACTCGTTAAAGGGTTCGGTCTGAACAGGCGGTATCGGCACGACATCCAGTTAAGCTGATGAGTTCAGCCTGAAGTTCTAAGTTTTCTAACTCGGCATCCTTACGGATATGAGGATATCATTACAACCTATCATAGTTGATAGAAAATAAAAATACTATAACGATTAACCGTTAGTGTTCGTCTTTTTGTACATAGTGCTTGATATTATTACGTTCATGCACATATTATTTTTTATGAAAGTTTAATTACTTGAATTCAAGGTACTATACACCCAAAACACATTCTGCTACCCTCTTAATAACAAGTCAACAACACATAACACACATTCGAACTGGATTCATAAGAAACGGGTGGCACCACTGCTTCACGCTACTACAACTATACTACTGAACCATCGCAGTCGGCTGGAGCAGCTGCACAACCCAGCGGACTACTACATTCGCTACATTTCCGTATGCCACTTAACATTTTAGTGCACTTGCTAAATAGAAAGTTCTCTTCGATGCAAATATATTTGCCATACATATCAAGCAGTCTCATTGCAAAAAGCAAATCGAAGTTGACTAACACCACGAGAAAACACTGAAGGTAAGCGAAAATAAAGAAAAAGAATATTCTACCCTTCGTATAAAACTTTTTTCTTTGAAACATGGCTTTTAAGTTCTGCGTACTTTGAGAACATCATAATTTGTCATTGACTAATATCTTGAAACTTCCACGTGACCGTGATAATTTATGCAATGGAAAACATTTTTGAAGAGGTTTTTGCACAACTATCATTCCGTCTTTTGACAATAAATCAAATGAAAAAATAGGAGCAACATGATTGTTTTTTTTCTAGCTCATTTCTTCTTTGTTACACGTTTCTTATCTGTACGCTTAGGAACGTTTAGTTATATTTAGATCATGTTACGAAGACAGTGTTCTTATCCAATCTTCTTATTATAGCCTTATCATATTATGTCTCAAGGAACAATGCTTCTACTGCTGAAGTGATAGACATTTAAGTATCAGTAAATGAAAGGAAAGCCGACTCCATTGAGCCCTAGCTTAAATACTATATACTTTGCTTTCTGATAAACAATCAGGGCGCATTTAGAGTTTCTTTCTATTCATAACTTATGTCATTTCGACGTTTTCGATTTCTACACAGCTACGTCCATCGAGATGGGACATCTTATCGAAAATGTTTATAACCGCAGAATTATCTTCACTGCTGTCTAAAGAAGTAATATATTCCATCAATAACATGAGAAATGGTTTCAAGAGGAGAATGAAACAATTATAACTGTAAACCAGGATATAATAACAGATTATGAACCAATCTACATCTAGTCAAAGAGATATAATTAGCAACCAGACTTCCCTCCTTTTATAATAATACTTCTCTGAAATAATGATTTAATGAGAAATGTTGAGTATTATAACAATGTTAATAAAATGGAATTTGCCAACACCGAAAGCTCCTAAGAAAAACGTGTAGAAATTGTTCCATTCCATATCTTATATTCACAAACGTTACTCGTCATTCAAAGAATCAAACTGATACCTTTATTTCAGGACTTTCATCCAAAAGGTTGTATATGCATGCTACGACTAAAAAGTAAAGTGTTGGCAAAGTTAATTGACTGGACTAATCGCTCAGTGTATATCGATGATTCTCGTAAAATTCATAAGGTAAATCCAATTCTCACTAAAGATCAAAAGTTAAGCGCTATATTTAATCATGATGTCAAAACGGGCTCCATTCGAGAAAAGCACAACGTAATTGACGATGAACTTCGCAGACATCTGGCTGCAAATTCTTAGAGAGCGTAAATGTCACAACCTGCTCATACCTACGTTTAAAAAGTTGAATTTCGCGCGTTAACATGTCAAAGTTAACATGTTATACAACATAGATTGTAGGAACATCGGACGTTAACCCAATCATTTCTCCATCCGTTAGCTGTCCTCAAATCGACAGCATTCGTTTTCCGTGTGCGCATCAATAACTATCAACATGGATATTATGGACCCAAATCCTATGTTTCCTGAAACTAGCCAAGTGAGTATGATCAAATTAAGTTAGTAAAAGTATAATTAACTTTTATGCGTGGTTTTTGCTATAATTTCTCATTCAGCAAAATAATAACAATTTTGCTGGTGGCGATGTCAACTACGTACAACATAAAATTAGGAACCCGATAAACAATTGTTGTACACCAAAAAATGCACATAGCGATGGGATGGACAGGCTTAAAACAATTCAGAACTCACTTTTTACACGCCCACCTGACAATTTTGTTAAAACCGGTAAGATTTCTTCATCTAATCATTGAGACAATAGGGATGCGTTGCTCATAAAATTGTATTTGGTCTTTTCTGAACGTATGTGACTATTACACCCTTGACTGTCCATGCAAACTGCTATAATCCTAATTTCTCTAATCAGAAAATAAGTGAAGGCTTTGCCCTAGTGTTTAAATACAAGCGACGCCTCTCTACACGTACGTTTAAGAGTTACGTCCGCGTGCGGTCACATCACACTGAGCTGTGCGCATTGTGAATCCTGTGAAAGGGGTCAGAATTGTACTTCCATGAATATGGTGGTATTAAGTAGCAGTGGTTTCTATTGGATTGGATGTTCACTAATTGCAGTGTCATAGGATAGCAAAGATCTAGCTCAAATATAACAATGAAACACCACATAAGGTAAAACGGGGAATGGGTAGCAGTGATACAGGTTCACTTTTGCACACAAGTAAACCAAGCTTTCTATTCTAAGTTCGGCGAATCAATATTAGAATAATCTGGAAAGGTATCCGAATACTGACTTTGTCCATTGTAACATGAAAGACCATGTGCGATATCATATGCTTGTATTCTGAATTTGGGTGAAGTGAGCTTGACTAACACATGTGTTGTTCAATAAAAGCTTTTTTCATATTTGTTATGTTATCTAAAAATTTTTTTCGAACAGACGCAACAAAAAACCCAGGAAATATGCAGAAATATATTTATAGGTAAATTTTTAACCATTTAGTCCAAAGTGCACGTTCATAATATCGAGATATCCAAATTATAATTTCATTAGCACATCAACCTGACAGATATTCATAAGTCACGTAGTGATATAGTTTCTAAAACATGATAAGATAATAGCAAGCTACACATGTATTCACAATACTAGTTAAATGTCGTAATATTGAAAACTTCTACTGTATCCCCGTGCTATCGTACTACTGTAGATCATTAACTCTAATCAACGTTGAATGTTTTGGATTAACTAGGCGTTGAAGCTCAGTACATTTTGGTAATGCAATTACTATCGTCTAGCTGCAACAACAAAATTAAAAAGGGATAACAAACAGACGTAATCGCATATTTTTTCAGAATACGTTGAGGTATGTTGCTCTGAAATTAAGCGGCGCTGTTACGTATACAACATTTTGATTACCTTTCAAGAGTTCCATTAGTACAACAATAGGTGCATGTGAGCCTTGACGCTCTGTTTAAAGTATATTTTTTCCATATGTGACCACACGAATGGTGAGCTGATGACTTCTTTCGTTGTCGCAGGATATATATATGCAAACTGAAAACGAAGTAGGTTTTCAATGTACTAATGACAAAACCGATAATACATAACAGATAATACGATGCGGGCGCCTGGTGCATAGCCGGAGGTGTCACAGTGTTACTTACGTAAGCTATGATGCAATGATCATTGACAGCAACTATACAACAATGATCATATGCTTACATATGACATAGAGGAGGAATTAGGTATGTTGTGTAAAAAAGTACAATAGCTTAGAAACATATTATGAAGAGTGGAGAGTATGTAAATGTTAAAGCAGATGGTAAGGTAGAAAGCGAATAAGTAACGAAATAAAGACGACTGAAGCAAAGGGGAAAAGTTGAGTAAATACAACAATGGCAATCACAGAATATCCAGTAAAATAGGGAGCTAATGTAAACTAATAGAATGCCAGTGTAGGGTATTCACTGGTTTTTTGTGTTTGTCTGGAGGAATTGTCCTCATTTTTGTGGTATATCTTAATTACTTTCGTTTGGAATTCGGACTGCATTCAACCCAATTCTTCTCGTCTATAGAGGACGCATAGTGCTAGAGTGTTAGAAAGAAAAAGAGAAAAAAGAAAAAAAATGAGGTAAACTCTGGCGTTGATCGATTTAAATCGTTGATCAAATCAATTGCGGGCGTGGTGTCTCGGATGACAATCAGTGTACACGGATCTGCGCTCCCAAACTCACCAAGCCGGCCAGCTATCTTCGGGCTAGCTATCCTTGGTACCAGAGAGATGTGGGTAAAATAAATAGCGTTGACTTTGTGAAGAGTGGTAAAGTTATCGCAATGCATAGACGTCAGCTTCGTATTCAATCACCTCCATATTGTTGCCATGAAGACGAATGCTTAGGTTCATCCCACAAAATGGATTTATCAAGGTTAAAATGATCCTACCAGTTTTTTGTTTGATTATGATAATCGAGTACTTACAGATACTATGGCATTTGAGTCTAGAACACTAAAACATATTTTGCTAGATACTTCCTATTTCATATTTATAGGAAAGTCTGGCAGACCGACACAATTAATGGCAAATTTTGTGTCGATAGACCAGCGTCCTGATCTCGTTGTGCATCAGTACCACGTTGAATTTGACCCACCAATCGATTCAAAAACCTTTCGACATTCCATACTGAAACAGCAGCATATACAGGACGATATAGGAAATGCATTCATATTTGATGGAATGATTCTTTATATTGCCAGTAATACTGATGTCGAGGTTCGTTCATGATGCTGACATTTACTTTGAACTTGAAATTCATCAATATTATTTTCCAGGGTAATTATACAGCTTACCATCCGACAACAAATGAGAAAATAAACATTCGCCTTCGTGCATCGGTACGATTCAATCAAAATGACGCTCAAGCAATCAATTGCTACAACATTATCATAAGGAGGTGTCTGGTTGTATACTTATATGTTTACTTCTTCATTTTAAGTAACATATCACTGATAAATTCTTCGAATGACAAAGACGAAACTATAGTAGCATAAGCGTATTGAGAAAACACTGTTTCTTACTCCAATAAGAGAAAAAAACTTCAGAAGGGTGGTTTTAGAATTTGTAGCGTAGCTTTTGGTAGTGAACTGATGGTATTCAAATCTCGGTGAAGAAAATTGAATGTAAAAATATATGTTTGGTATTAGTTCGTCTACATCTAGTTGTTGTTTAACAAAAGAATCACAAATACAGTGCTATTCTCTTGCTGAAAGTGGTACTAAATGGATTTTCTCAAGAGTTTTTTTGACATCAGTGTTCCATTCGGTTGGAAATATGATATGAAGTAAAGAGTATCTTCCAGTTGCATGGACATGGTAGGATTAAAACGTTTGGGAAGGAACCATTACGATGAGTTGCAAAAGGTGAAACTCAGAGATTACGACATGGAAGTGTGGCCAGGATTCGAAACTGCTGTAAGACAATATGAGGATCGACTTATGTTATGTATCGAGAATCGCTTTAAAATGATACGAACTCAGTCAGTATGGGAATTGGTTGGTTTTCTTTTTTGGATGTGCTCTAAATTGTTCCTATAATATTTGATATGAGTAATCATTCAGATGAACAATGTATACCGTCATGTAGAGTACAACCTTGAGAGATTTCATGCTAAAATTGAGGAATTGCTTGTTGGAGAAACAGTTTTTGCGCGGTTTGTTTCATTATTTGTACGCTTAGCTAACTTTTTTTCTCAAATTCCCTTACTTTACCTAGTTGTAGATACAACAATAAGATGTATCGTGTTACATCTATCAATTACGAGATGTCACCAGGAGCTACTTTCACACTTTGTGATGGTTCTGTCACAACTTTGAAAGAATATTTCGAGAAGAATTACAATTTAAGCGTAACCCAGATGAAGCAACCCGTCCTCGTACGTTCTATTATTCAAAGTTTTTTTTTAAATTACATGCTCATCTGTTAGTTGATTTCTCGACAAAACTGGTAAACTCTGAAATTTGAGCAAAGTCATCTGCGACATCCCATGGTACTTAGTTCTGAATCATTGGAGAATCTCCATTTTTACTCGATTGTTAAGCCATTTATGAAAGCAAGTCAAATAATATTTCTCGAAATCTAGTAGCAAAATGATGAGTATCACTCCGAATCATAAGTAACAGCTAGAACTTGTGCTGACGAGCCGTAAATAATTCGCCCGCAACACAATAATTTCACTTTATTTCACATTCAAAACCTCATCAGTAGATTATAGAGTTCAACACTTGACTCTTGAAAGGATTTCTAGACTGTCTGTTCTAAGATTCAAAAAAAAGGAGTTCAAGTAAATCTCGCGCTTTAGTTAATGATCTGCAATCAGTTGATGATCTACGATTCTTTTGTATTGTATTAATGCGATATTTGAGATACATTGGGCAGATAGGAGAAAGGGGTAGAGCAGGTAAAGCATTTTCACGAAATTTGGCATATTAACTGGGAATGATGTTTAATATCTATGCAAACGGTTTATATTTTGCATACCAAGCCCCAATTTAACATTACTTTGAACATTAAAAATTGTCACTTGTTTTCGAAAATTCCTTCAATATGTTTTTAAATACCTGTTCATGCTTTTAAAATCAATTTAAAGATCTTGGCAAATGTAGTAGAACCGCGAACGTCAGGTTCATTTATTGAGAACAATGAGTATTTATTCAAAGAGAGCCTGTGTAATCGTTGAATAATTCAGTCACGAAACTGATGCCCCTGTCCTCATTTTGCCTCATCTTTGTTTACCAACAATGTCTCTTATATATTAATTAGTGTCTATATATACAATGATTACGAAATCATATTACTAAAGTTGCTTGAAATTTTTATATTATACAGTAATGGGTGAAATATTAATGTGGAGTTCAGATTAGTGAAGGTAAAGTTAAACAACCGGGTGAAGCGCCTCACTGTGCGTATTTGCTTCCGGAGCTCTGTTTTCCAACTGGTTTAACCGAATCAATGAGGAAGGATTTTCGTCATATGAGAGAGCTTTCGCAACACACACGCTTGGATCCGGAAAAACGACGTATCACAACAGAAAATTTGCTGGAAAGGATTCACAAGAATGAAAGGTGTTTAGTACTTCTGCAAAAATGGGGAATCGAATTAGAAGAAAAGCTTATCAGCTTCCAATCTAGAGAACTAGAGCCAGAAAAGGTATTTAATATGGCCAAGTTTATGAACTCAGAAATTTGAAGCAAAGATTTCAGCTTATTGGAATTCGACCACACGGCTACTTTGGACAACGAGCTGAATGGTCTAGAGGTGTCCGTCAACACGGAAATTATCGTGGTGTATATCTTCAAAACTGGATAGTGATTGCACCCAATACGATTATGGCACTAAATCTAGCTAGCCATTTCATTGGTATGTGGTTTTCATCGAAATTCTTTTTTGAACACTCAAAGGGTTATTTTTAAATGTATGACGGTACAGAAGAAGTAAAAAATATGGGCGAGGCTATGCACATTCAAGTTAATTATCCGATGCTACATTCTTGTAATGATATATCAGCAACTTCGTATCACAAAGCTGTTCTTGAAGCGATGCAAAGGGTAAGTGTAGTTACTATTTCATTCTGGACAGTTCTATACATTTTCTATATTAGGCGGCCGCTCAACCTATCCATATGATAGTGATCATCCTTGCTGACGATAGCAAAGCCCGTTATGACTTGCTGAAAAGTTGGCTGTGCACGGAAACAAATAGTTTGTTTTATACTTCGTCTTTATTTTAAAGTGAAAAGTTGATGCTACATGTGAGATAGTACTGTAGCAGCACATCATTTAGTGAGAATGCTGTTATAAATAACAAACCAATAATAGTGACAGGTTAAAAATTCACCTATGTTCGTCATGGTTAAATTTTAGATTCATAGTCTTTAATCAAGCAGATTATTGGATATTCTGCAGAGTTTTGCAAAGCTCTGATTTCAGGAAGTAATTTATATACAGTTTCAACAAATATATTTCATCGCTGAAGTTATGTCTTCAATCGGTGAGACGTCGAAAACTCTGAATGACAAATGTTGAATAGAAATCAAGTAAAAAATAGCAGTATTTCAATAGCTTTCTAATTTAGTTCCATCACAATGTGTGCAGTTATCTACGCTACGTGGACGTCAACACGAGGGACGTAACAAAAATTTTATGTCAATCGTACTGAAGATATTGTTGCAGATGAATTGTAAAATGGGTGGTGCACTCTGGAAAGTTAATATTCCTGTACGTTATTTGTTTATGCCGCAGATTTTTGACTTAACGCTGAAAATGTGCTATTTCAACTGCTTTTATTGTAGAATATACTTAACAAAAACTTCCCACTTTTTGGCGGAAAAATCGGGATTGTAGTAATGCATATTTGATAACTGTTTAAGATAGAACATCAAAAACATTTTTTAGGTCAAAAATGCAATGATTGTCGGGTACGATCTATATCACGACTCAACGCTTCGAGGACAAACTGTTGGGGCATGTGTTTCTACAACCGATACAGATTACACCCAGTTTTATTCTCAGACACGTCCACATGACAATCCAACTGAGCTTGGTACAAATCTAGGTGTTTTTATTAAGAGTGAGTTTCTACTGTATAGCTGTAAAAAGTTTTGCAAAAATTCACTTAGTGATGCACTTATAAATTTGACTGATACTAATGTGTTGGAAGCAAAAATAACTTCAATCGATTTCCTTTCACTGATTCAAAACGTGTTCTATGTTTTTGAAACAAAAGGTGCCAAAAAGATATCTTCAATCAATCATCAATTTTTCTACGTTTGGTAAGTGTTGTTCGTTAAATACGGGTCCAGAACAATATGTTTTAAGTACTTATAGTATAGTATATAGTATAGAAGTCTTTATGCACATATGTGGATCTTTACTGACAATAAAACTAACAAACCCGTTTCCTTCTTGTCGGCACACAACTTCAGGGACTTTGATTCCTCGTCATGAAACTGCAATCTTTATCCATAGTTTTACAACTTACGTTTTCGAATCATGGTACTCTGACAAAGTGAAATTCTCAGAGAATATTATGCTTTTTATTCATGAGCGATGTAGTTCATTCATGCAATTCATTGATTTTCTCTTTCAGAGGCGCTCCAGAAATATTTTGTGAATAACAATGGATCTCTTCCTGAAAAGATTTTTCTGTATCGTGATGGTGTTGGAGATGGTCAGATTCCTTTCGTCAAAGAACAAGAAGTAGTAATTTCTTCGTTTCCGTTGCCTCTTAATCATAAGTAGCAAGTGCATATCTTCAGGTCACGCAAGTAAAACAGGCTTGCATTGAAATCTCTAAAACCGTTGGCTTGGATCCCGTACTTAACCCAATAAAATTAGCTTTTATAATCGTAACAAAAAAAGTCAACATGAGAATCTTCAAGGGGTCTCCAGATACTACGCTTACAAATCCTAGCCCTGGTACTGTTGTTGATTCTGTCATTACTCGTCCAGAGAGGTATGACTTTTATTTGGTGCCACAACATGTCAGCCAAGGAACTGTGACTCCTGTTTGTTACAATGTGATTTATGATGACACCGGCTTGGAACCAGACCAACATCATAAGGTGGGTGCTCATGTAATTGTTAATCTTCTCTAATTGAACTGCTTTCTTAAGCTTGCTTTTAAACTTTGCCACCTGTATTACAACTGGCAAGGTACGGTCAGAGTGCCAGCTCCTTGTCAGTATGCTCACAAACTGGCATTCATGGTGGCTCAATCAATTCATAGAAATGTGAATGAAGAACTTCATGACAAGCTTTTCTTTTTGTAAAAGCATGAAGAGTCTTGTATCAGTGCAGTAGATAGCTGTATCAGTATTATAGTTTGACAGAACCTTGTTCAATTTCATATCAACGATGCTTTTTTGTATTACGTTTTTACGGTTATTTCAACTCGAAACATCTTTTTAACCTTTATTTGTCTCAGGAATTGCTTAAGTTCGTTTATATTAGTTTCTATTTTGTTAGTTCGATTCAATATAGAGTGGAATGGAGTTGTAATCTTTTGTGTCCTTCAAGCTATTAGTTTTAGTTATTGTTTTGCACTAAATACATACATGATATTCGGCGTTTAGTTTATTCTTACAGTCATAGTTTGACTATATCTTTGTATTCAGGTTAATATAAAAGTGGCAATAAACATCTTAAATATTAAATCAAGATAGCGGATCGGTAAGCGATGTAAGGTGCAGATAAATATACTTACTTGACTGCCGCTCGAAAGCAAATATTGCTATAAAATTTTCCTAACAGCATTTATTAAGGTACACGGTACAGCAAAAGCAAAATTAAACCTTAAGCATTATGAATTCATGTTTGGCATCATTATATGTGAAAATTAGTTGGCAGGGTTCTTGCTGACAGGTTTGTCAAGTGTTCAATAGCTAAATGCTATGATAACCGTATTGTTACTATATGATAGAAATTGTCGACGATCCTGTTCGCTTCTCCCCTCCATTCTGTCTTAACGTTCCTGTGAAATATCAATTACACCATTATCATACCACTATGGTAGGATAAAGTATAACCTTACTTTACCTTCTCTTAGACTTACTTGGTCTTGAACTCAGAACTCATTTCATTCTTCTCTATATCAACACTTCTATCGAGAATTCTCTCGATAAATCTCTCTCGTATTTAACATTGGGTTGCACGACCAACCACACCTTCACTTTCTCTTCACTTCCTCTCAGGAAAGTTTATTCTCAGACACATTGTGCTTTGTATCACCATCAATACATTAGTTTGTGCTTATATTGTATAATTTTGATAAAAGTGCTAAACTGCAATAAACTCAACTTTAGAATAAACTTTACGGCTACCGTACCCAAGCCGATATAGATGCTCCAAAAATTGATCCTACGAAAGCGAGATAAAACGCCAAACGCACTTCAACGCTCCATCGGAAGGGTGATGATAGGCATTCCGTTAACCACGCAATAGAAAGAAAAGAAATTCATATATCCATGTGATAAGACAAGATAATTTTTGGCGTTGATCAGTCCCTTGTGGTGGGATGCGCCCCGCATTCAAGTCCAACGTGATATCGTGGAGGTGGTTGAATGCGTGGCTGGTCTATACCTCACTTGAGTTGACTCC
>KN716559.1:72323-92151 GCA_000816705.1 Dictyocaulus viviparus
GAATTTTTGTGATAGACTCGCCCCGCATTCAACCACCTCCACGATATCACGTTGAACATGAATGCGGGGGCGCATCCCACCACAAGGGGTTGATCAACGCCAACAATTATCTTATCTTATGCTCCACGAGCTCAGATTTGGTGGATACTTAATGATGAATGGAAACATAATTGTGGAACAACCAGTAAATTATTGATTTAATGTTGATTAATGATTTCGAAATGTTGGTTTCAATATGTTCATCGTGACAAATGACGAGAAAATGAAGAATATTCAATGACATACTTGTGCGAGAATTTGCAAAATGTCGAGTAAGCTTTCAACTGTATGCAAGCATCCGACTAAGATTGGATGTTCAACTTTGAAAAGTAGCTGCTTAGCAAATGCAATAATTATTAAAAAATCAGAGTTTCTGTTTATTATCGGCTTCTCATTTGCATGGCGAAAGCAGCTACTCTCTTGAAAATTCTAAAAGATGCTGCAATGTATGGATTTCTTGTATGAACCAGTAAAGATCAACCACGTTGTCATCTAGCGGAAGAGTTCTTAGCATTTCTCACAAAGAACATGACAAAAACAAGGTGTTATTAACTGTTCGCTGATTCGCTGCTAGTTAAGTTAATTCCATGTCATCCAGTCGGGTGGAAACGCCGTAGAATTGCAACTAACACACCTATGAAATTTGCCGAAAATCAAGAATATTAGGTGATAAAGCCCAACCAGGTGTCGTACAAGTAACTGTGCAATAATTGAACGTACTAGATGGAGATAAGAGAACTCCACCTCATTATCCTTTCGCATGCTAATAACTATTTCATGAATTAGCTTTTCTGAGCTCCAGTATGAGAAAAGCTTAAAAAACGTAACCTATTATTGCCATCAAAAGCGTATTTTAAAATTGCTATCAACCACTTTATACTTTTGCGTTCATAAGTCTGGAATTTTTGCAAACAATATGTGATAAAAGAACTGTGGAACACCGTAGCTTTGGCAAAGTTTTATAAACAACAAAGTAACCACTTCAACACTTATTTCACTCTGATTTCAATCGTTTTCAACTCATTGTCGGGATGCACTCTTTCAATCTTGCTACTTCCGATGTCATATCAGCATGAATCGTATATGAAATGACCGAGTGGTGGGAAACTACTTCGTATAAATATTTATATTTGTTGGTCAAATATCCTCAATTGCTCGGATGAAATTGAAGTATTCATATTAGTTGGTTTCATTTTTGTATTGCACCTAATGATTGAGCTTATGAGTTGAAAAGACGAAAGAGGCAATAGTCATAAATGTATCCACTGAGGGAAATAATGTGAAGCAGCGTTGCAAATCTCGAGGGTTCAAGTGCAGTAATTTAATGTCAGTACCTGACATATTCGATTTTGCATTTGAATACTTTCGCAATTTCGTAGCAATGCTCATTTACCATTCATTCAAATTTAGTTGCTATTCTAAATTTTATATGATTTAAATGCATAATGCCCATTCTCGTAATTAAACTTATCGAACTATTCACTGTAAAAATCTAAACGTTATCATCTCACTATGACAAAGACTATTTCTCGTTAAGCGACAGAACTGTTATATGGATTCACCATGTTTATAAAGTTCTCGATCATTAAATGAGCATCATACCGATTAAACCTCACACGTTAAGAAATAATATGATCTACTGTTTGGATCGACTACAAGGAAATGAGTTCAAACGCTTTAGTATTACAGATCCTTTCACCACACATCTTAGGTGGTTCGCATTCTAGTGGCGAAACAATGGAGAAGACCAAAAGTGAAAAGCATCACTCTGGAGAACACGAAGATCGCAAACGTGTAGATCCCAATGGAAACAATGATGGAAAGAGAACAAATATATCACGTAAGATCACCATCGCAATAATTCAATTTCATTTTCGCCACATTTTATGATTTCATTGAATTTTTTCAAGTCGAAAGTTTTCATAAGTGAATTCTTAGAAACACACTATAGCAATTTATTATATTTCCGTGGATGGGCTTCATTTTGCCCTCTGCATTTGTTATTCCATACTCCTGGGTTTTTTGCTCTGGGAAAATACAAGACTGGTATACAATATTTATCGAATAAAGGTCAACGTTCTATAATATTGTTTTTTTCAACTCCTGAAAAAGTTCACAAACCAATTTTATTCGTTCAATCAAACATCTCCATCAAAACAAACGGTGTCTTCAATTTCGTGTTCAAACATTCAACTTTCTTCAGAATGGAACTAACGATCTGATGCTCAATGCGATAACGTCCTCATAAACCTTTATAATTGTTGTTGTAAATAAAGAAAAAGGAACTTCATATAAGGGGGTATGAGGCTAGGTTTGGTAAAGTTGGCCAGTAAAGCAATTTTGGCGGAGTTCAATTTGTAGCGAAGTTCGTTCTTGTTGTGTATGTAGGTGGAATCGAACTTGATCGATGAGCAATGGTGACAGATTGTGCAATCCTCAAACTTGAGTAATCAAGCCTTTATAATGAGTAGCAACCAAAACATAACAACACTATGTAACACAATGACAACGTTATAAACAAGGATCTACCAAAATATTAAAATACCGACGAAATACTGATGAATAAGGAGAGAGGAGTCACAAGAGTTTTATGGAAGAGAGGCAGTTGAAATATTGAAAGGATGATTTTCATATGATTTGTCAGGTCTTTGATCTCTGATAAAGTGAATACAAGCTGGATAGGACATAGATTATCAGGAGTTGATCAAAGATTTCAATTTTCTTCCAACAACATTCCCGAGCTTAACAATGAATCTATAAATGATTAGTATAATTGTGTGGAAAAAGTAGCAAGTATCCTTCTTATGGAAGATATCTGCTTTATTAGGTCACATACTATTCACCGTTCGTCGTTTCTATTCAATTTGTGCGCATCAACATTACTCTTCAACTATTTTTAGAACATCCATGCGGATCTTTTACTTTCTTGCACAGAAAATACAATTCGATATCGCCGGAACGTTAGCCCTTATTCAATAAATAGTGTGGACTTGGAAGCAGAATTTCTTCGTGTAAGCTGCCCTCGGGTGCGCAGTTGTTCCCGCTAATTTTCACTGACGGTGTACGGCACCAAAATTCTCAAGTGCACACAAATCTTCCAATATCTTATTTTTTCCATATCTGTTTAATGAAGTGTCTTAGACTTTTCAATTTGATTCTCAAGATATACAGGATAGGACATAGAAACGCGTGATTTTTTTAATTCAAATATTTGCCTTTACAGTTATTTTCTCATTTTTTCTTTCATTTTTATCAGATTCATTCATTCATTCAGATTTTTCAGCGTGGATTCAAATCATTGAAAATTAGATAATATTGGAGAAGCGGATGATGTAGCAGAATAACGACACTCGACGTTATTCATTCTATGGATTTATTTTATGCATAGTAATAAAAGATTATGAGTCAGTCACTCATAGACTTGACACACTTCACAACATCCTGACATATTCGTAGGTCCTTGTTCTAGGAACTGAACAATAACCGAATACCTTCACAAAATATTTATTCAGCTTTAGTAGTCTTAACACTTCGTATAAGAATTTGGTATTGTGTCTTTTTGCAGCACCCAAAATTGAAGTCAGTATGATCGTTTGTTGCCCTGAAAGTTGATAGATAGCGATAAAAAATTCAGTGCAAAAGAATTCGGTGATGATATTATAATTACGAATTGATCAAATGCTAATCGAATTATTTAGAGTTGTTCGAAATCGTATGTATTGTCAAATGCTAAAGAACGAATCAAAAACATTCCTACTCAGTAAAATTATTGCATTTTTACTTGTGAAAATATAACATGACAACTGAGATGGTCGACATTTGGATTGGATGTCAAGACGATGTCTCTCGAGTAGAACGGATGAGTTCAAATCCGAGTTATCACAGATTACCCAGTACTCATGTATTTCCAAAATAATCGTGTAAATTCAACTACGCTCTATGCAATATTTTTTTTGTAATTTGTACAATGAGTGGTGCATATTCCAATATTTACGTCTGTGCTGAATGAAAGAAGAAGTTGCCTTAGGTAACTAACACTTTTTTGATGCATCATTCAGCTCGTGCTGGTCGAGAAACAGCATCCGTAGTTTCAAAATTTGTGTATTCATCCTGAAAACATTCCTCTTATCGTTTTAATTTCTTTCGAATCCAATAAATTTGCAGTAGTTACCTCCGCATTTACCATCGGAATCACGTATTTTGATCGAGGATTGGGCGAATGTTTTGCTAGTGGTGATTGTGCTTTTTGTTGACTGCTTGACTTTGATATATTATTCTTGTTAGGATGTATAGCCACTTTGCTTTCAGATTTTTTTTCATCTGATTTCTTTTCAGCTCTTTTTGCTCTATTTACTGACCCTTTTGAGTGCGTCTTGTGAGAAAATAGGCCTATCGATCGTGATCTTTTCCTTCGTGATGAGTCTATTCGTCCTTCTATTCTATGCCATTGTTGTTTTCTGACCTCTAGGAAATTCTTAAGATCTTTCGAAAGTTTAGAACGCCTTTTTGATTTTTCGATCCGTTTTGAATTCATGCGGTCGGTTTTCTGCAAACATTCATCACCGTTTTTAATCTCATTTTCTTATAGATTTTTTTCGCACCTTCTGTTCGATATCGTCGCTCGATGGCTGCGTTGCGCCCGTTTCGATTCTTCCTACATTTGGATTCTGATAATACTGAATTTTAGAAAGCAAGATATTTAAACGAAAAGATGAATTAAATAACAGAAAGCTGTTCTTTTTTTTCTCCGTGGAATTATATGAAAAAAAGAGATAGAAAGTAGAAACTTGTTGAATATTACTGGGCTTTCGTAACAGAAACATAAATAGTCACCTTTTCCTTTCTATCAAGTTCTTCAGTAAGCTTTTGCTCTGAAACAACGGATAAAGCGATTTTCATCTTTCAGTAGTCTGTTGTTATAAGCTCGTTAAGTGTCCACAAGTGTTTAGATATAGTATTTGGTATAAATTAGCACGATTTTCATCGAGCCGTTGGGAAATCCATTATTGAGGATGACATCTGTTGTTGAAATGCTACCGATCAAACATCTGAAGGACGAGACGTATCATGAGTACGATTTATTTGTATCAATACTGCTCATAGAAGTGGTTCTTAATTGTATAGTATTGAAATCAGACTCCGTTTGAACAGTGCAATAGAAAAATATGGCTTAATGAAAGAGAAGATTCAAACCTATCATTACTAGAAAGGGCGGTGCCGCGGTGGAGGTGCTACAGCTGATGCGCAGGCTTGTAAAATTAGTACTAGAGAAATCTGGATAAGACAAACTGGATTCATGAGGAATGGTTGACTCAAGTAACACTATAGGATAACTTTGCATTCAAGCACCTCCACGATATCACGTTGAATGCGGATGAGTAGGCGCATTTCACAACACTGGTTGGTCAACACCAAAGCTTATCAATATGATTAAAAGTAGGTAAAAATAAGATTCATAGGAATTATTAGTGAAATGGGACAACTGAAATACGGTTGAATCTAACGTGAAAGAAAAATAATAGATGCGCACTGAAGTGCGCATGTGGTGGCTTTTTGTATGTTTGTAGTAGGAACAGTTTTTGTTTGGAACAATGATCCTTGAGGTTCTATACATCTGGTGCTATCATGATAAACGGGACAGGAAGCACATGAAATGAAAGCTGGCAATCAAATACGTCGTTGATTTCATTCACAAAATAACTGCTGATTCAATTATCCTCCAAAATGGAAGGTATTTCCTATCACCTTACTCTTATAAATTATTTTATCGAGTTTTCGACTAGAACCCAGTTCTGATTGGGAATAATCGATCAATCCTTCAGAAACACATACACAATCTATCGCGTAGATTATTGACCTACACTAACGTCGGAGAACTCTCATTCTTTTACCGTATTTAACAATATATCTTTGACAAAGCACCGCCATCGACTTCCGTTTACTCAGTATTCACTCGATTTCTCATCGTTTACTGTTATTTTGTTACACAGGCTCAATTACCTAAGTTTGAGGTCACTATTGCATTTTTAAGACTCTTTCTTGCGTACATGCTCTACAATAAACAGTAAGTCGTTGGAGTATCATCTCGTCTACACTGTGGATGTGGTACCGCAGTCTTGCCCGATTTTTCCAAAATGTGACAAGTAATTTTAGCAGTATGAGGTTGACATTAATATGGAGAACAATGCTACTAAATCATTTTGGATGCTTCTGTTGCCCTACGGCGGTCAGCTATCCATATTTCTTTACCGAAACGTTGGTATTCATTATATGCTTGCTGTCCAATGATTTGCCAATCCTGGAAAACAGCATGATTTTTCTATTATGGAACTCGCCCTCTCGTTGATATAGTTTTCGCCACGATTCAGCTAGTCTGTAGTCATGAACCGTGTTGTTTTCGAAACAAATTCAAGACTCACTTCCAGTGACCATTGATCTAGAAATGTTTTAGCCAATCTATTAGGCATCCATCATGACATCATTTTGCCATTTCTAGGGGAGATTGCTACGACTGTATCAAAGTAAATGATCTAAGGTCTCTGGCAAAGACATCCGCACGCACTTTCGGTTTGTAGCGCGGAGTTGGTTTTTTTTTTTTTTTGATTGTCTGGAGTGCAGTGAAATTCCACAAATCGTATTGCCTTTGCCTCCATCTGGTCCTATACTTTCCGTATACCCTTCAAATAGGTTTCTAATCTAGTGACTGAATTCGGTCAATATTAGTGCCTGTCCAAACGCATCGCTAATCTTTTTGGTTATATTCCTTATGCTTCTCTTGAACTTGTGCTTGTAAAGCATTATCAAGGATAGCTGCTGTTTATAAGTTCTGACTTTTAGTCAATTAATTAGCGGTGAGAGTATCCTTTCATACTCCAAGCTAAAACCACTGGAACATTCTCCAACATATCTTTTTTGCCAGTAATTCGATGTTGAAATAAATAACAAATATCAAACAACAACCCGAACATAATTATTATACATCATGGCTTGTAATGCAACATTTTCGAATCTTGAGATTTAGACAATCAAAAAATACTAGTAATTGGAAAATTTCAATTGTCCGTAATGCACAGTAGGAATATAACATCAAGCAATTGTGGAATAGCATCTGAATAGTTCAAAGACCGTTCTCTATTAAGAGGACAGATATTTCAATTGTTATCACGATAAAATCATGACTGTTGAATAATACATCTGAATGTGATAATCCCAGCTATGCATTTATTCCTTCGTCTTTTCCATAGCGCAACTGAAGTTCCTGATCTTTTCATGTCATCTGATGATCCACTTCTTGATTGCGATCAATTCACTGGCATATCAATTTGACGTCACTCCTACCGACTGTGTAATAAAAAGTCGCTCATTACCGTATAGATAACTTTTACGCCTCATTCTACAATTTGTGTACCTGTCGTTGGCATTTCTGAGAAAATTATATGAAAATGTTATAGTATGAAGCACCTTAACTATGTCTTACTTTTAACTAACGTTTCCGTGATTTTTGTGGATAGAGTATTTTGCAAAAGTCCAAAATTTTTTGGGATGTTACGTTGATTGACAAGTGCTTGTCGCACAACACATTCTCCGTTTCAATGGTGTTAAGTGGTTTTCCATAGTCGGTAAAGTTGGGAATAAGCACACGTCTACATTAATCAGTTGTTATTCCTGACAGATCTACAAACTTTTTGACACTGTTCAGATTAAACTCATGCGTCAAAACATCCTGCGGAATTTTGGCTGTTCCAGTGAATGAAGATTTTAATTAGGTTTGTTGTTTTGCGGCATAATCGCCGATAAAACTCTCAGAGCATATGCCATTTGGTAATATTGAATGTCTTCGTAATCCTCCTTTGTGTAGGAGGATGAACTGGTGAGAAATTCTTCAACAGTTTGATATCTACATCTTCAAAATATGTTCACCTAAGTCTTACTTGGCTTTTTTTCTTACATTTTCGATAAACCAGCTGGTTTGTGAGCTACATCAGCAAGTCATTTTTGTCTGTAATTTTACAGATTGTTTTATAACGATCCATCTTCTTCTAGTAGTATTCGTAACCATCCGCGTGAGAAGTGTTGTAGTTGAATCGAGTATCATTATTGTTGTTGTTTCGAGTGCTACCGTGGTTACTGGACAAAATCACTCTCAACATTTTCCATTCACGATTAGCTCTTCTCGGCTTCATCGTCTAGTCATATATGGCAAAGAGAGGTATTTCATGACAACTGTTTCTACATTTCTATTTTTGAAGTTTTACATACACTATTAAATCTATAAATATCTCCTATCTCTCATCACTTGACAAAGCTAATACTTTCAGATATTAAATGCAACATACTTTTCTTTTCTTCAAGCTCTTTACGATCATCGGTATCATTTATTTGATTTTCTCGCTACAAAAAAAAAGCTTTTGCACCACTCATCAAAATGTGCATGACATCATATTCGAAAAACATCTCAACAGTGACATTCAATATGGATAGTATAACTGAAAGGAAGAAGAGAACTGACCGCTTCTGCTGACGACATTAGCTGTTCTTGTTCGTCCAACAACAAATGTGCAAATTGTTATTGTTATCCGTACATTATCTTTGACTCAGTATCATCTGCAGCACTTTTGATTTAGTCAGTTATCCAGTTGGAAGACAATAATCTCACAGAAGATCACTTTTTCACACTTAATAGATTTGAATCTCATACATGGTTGAAATACAAACATTTTACACTGCGCAAATAAATGAATAAGTAAAGAATAAAGTGAGCGCCTTTTACAAGTAGAACTGCAGTTGATAGTCCCTACTTAAACCTAATATCAAAAAAATCTTGATATTTGGATGAATTTTTTGACGTGATTTTCTTATACTTGGATGGCCCGTATTCACGAATAATGTGGAACCCAATAATCTACCATAAATTACTTTCTCGCGCAACCGTAGCCCATGATGGTGTGCTTCTGCGTGCATGACGTGGCCCATTCCGTGATCCTAAAATGGTTGTTACCTGTGAATGTTTTGAATGAATGTTGAAGACACCTTCTTAATGTTCTTGAACGCATCCGCCCACATTGCTGTTGGTCGTCCCTAGGAACACATGTGCACCTTCTTGGATACCAAGATACAATTATCCATCTGCCTTTCTCTGCTCATCATATGACAGACCCATTTGTGTTTCACCTTTGCCCGTGCTCCTTGGGTCTTGTAGACGTTATGATTTTCGGAGGTCAAAACTGCGAAGGTCAACTTGGTGTTGCGTTTGTCGATTATATTCGAGAAGACACCCTTTAAGCGCCAAATGACACCAGGTTCGTGAAATTCTTGACGTGGTTGAAGTATCGACTCAAGTTACAGATGCGTAGCAAAGCGCTTGGAGATCTGTGAAGTCATTAGGGTGATCACGCATTTTCGGCTCTGTTAATTGATCGGTGATCTCTTCTAAAGGTTCCATATATTGCACAATCCTTAGATTCGCACCGAACCACCAATCTTAAGTAATTTTCATCACACAATCCGTTTTTCATAAACTGGGTTTTTTTCTTGTTCATTCGCAGTCCTATTGTAGAGGATACTCTGTCGAGTAATCTCTACTTTATCATTCAGACTACGTGCAAAGCGAAGACATATTAATTATTATATTAATTTGTGGTTTCTGAGTCTTCGTATCGAAAGTTAGAAATGATGGAGGCAAGTGAAAGTGCAAATGTCCTCTGATCCATAAAAGGTCATAATTTCGATATATTCCTAGAAATGATCATGAAAGGTCATAAGTTCGATATAATTCTGTAAATGATCATAAAAAGGACATTATTTCCTCATACCGAATCTCCGCCTCCTCCCTATATAAGCAGTTACGGTAAACATCTCCTCCATACTCTCACTCATGACTCAACCCAATCTTCTTCCACCTTTGTCATTAAACTCGTTGTCGTTATATCATTATATTACAAATCTCGTACGTTGTTAGTGTTAATTCTATTGTGTTAATTCTTGATTTATCGCTGTTGTAATCGTGATGGAATATTTTTGTGTATCGTTTAAATAAAGGTTTAATTACCCAAGTTTGAGGTCCATAACAGCAGTTCGAGGCGAGCAGTTCAAAAAGACCCGCGTGGCAAACTGCTTACGGCGAGCGTTAAGATATTCACTGCTATTGACACCACTACGATCGGCGCATCGGCCACTACACAACTTCTAGTGCATTGGCCAAGCATTCACTACACCTATCTTCTTCTCAACTTCGTTCAGTGTCATGTGATCTATATTCGTCGGAAACTAGATTACTTCTTCCGTAAATTGAAGGTAGAATAAGAATTTTCCATCAGTACAGTTCATCTCTTGTCTCAATTTAACAACTATGTTATTCGTTGCTAGTTGGCACAAACTTCCTTCGGGAAATTGTATACCTCTTTTGAATTTTTTTCTTAATGGGTTTGGTAAGGTTTCCGCTAAAAAGCTGCATTTTTGTAGGGCAATTCTGATAACAGTCGTTAAGGGTCTTCAGATATGACGGTTCACCTGCTTGACCAACAAGCTACAACAGCACAGCTTTTATGTCGACGCTATCTAACTTTTCTTTCCTAATCGATAAAGATTAGAACAATGAACAGATGGTTTTTTCGAAAGATCTGTACAATCTCTATATTCGTTTTAATGTGGTTCACACAGCGCTTCATCCAACGTTGTTCATATGCACAACAAGATAATGTTGGTGAGAAGTTTGTGAAGCACACTTAATAAGCAGATCGGACGGCTAATTTGAGTACTTTTTTGGTCGCCTCTTTTTTGCGTCAAAAACTGGGAAATTCCGCTGTCTTGGTATTCTACTCTTCTAAAATATCTTGCAATATGTCTTGCATGTAATGCGCGTTACTTGTGGCGGCCATCTCGAAGAAAGTCACCATTTCTATTGCCTGTTTAAGAAGCTGCGCCATGTTTTATGCTTCCTATCGCAGTCCGCACTCAAACACGAAGATATCAAAGTGGCTTTACTCCCTAGGATATTTAATGGTCTTTCAAAGGAGTTGTGGAACGAGGTTGGTGTAAAAGTTTTCCACTTTCAATAATCTTTCTTGCTTATACCGTTTCAAATCTCTCTAAAACTATCTCCGGCAATTAGCACTGATTACCAGTCGTATCAAACGGATCGCAATTAGATCTAGCACTAGTCTTCTCTTAGTTTCGAGCTTTTCCTTGGCTGTCGTAGAAATGCATTTTGATCTTTTCAATTGGGGACTGAAGCATATTCGTATTCTTGCAGTCCTTTTATAAGCAATTGACAGTCTTCGATTAGGTCTTCCGTCATGTGCCAATCAAAAAAAGGATATCTTTGGAAACGTTCTCATTGTGAACGATTTTTTTCATTTTGTTCGTAGCATGGCAAATTTTTTTCTTTAGTTCTATGCTGAATTTGATTTCAACTTGAAGAACGCCTTCGTGAAATTCATTGCAAAATGACAGTACTACCGACGTATCGAAAAGACACCATCTTCTGTTAGTTTCGTGCTTACCTGCTGCTTTAGCTGGTGAATAACAAATGATTATACTGAATTTTCTATGAAGATGCTGTTGAAGACGAAGTATGATCAAACGTAAAGACCTGATCTCGTTAAAGTCGACAGGATTGAGATTGTATGAGTGTACGACAAAGCTGACGCCACCAACGTTTAGTGTAGGGACCTTCTACCAACGAATAATAGTGTCCCTTCGTTTAGTTATCTTATGTCAGTCTGCTCTTAGTCACCTATAAAACTATTGCGTAGAGTATTGTGCGTTTTGTATCTTTAAGAAGTGTCCAAAGATCAGTGTCTAAGAAAATTGTTATGACCTTGTACGCACATAGTACTAAATAGTATCCATCCATTGCGTGTCGTGGGCGTGTTCATTGAATGTTGTCTTTTTTTGTTAACCGTTGTCATTGTCTTCACCACAAGCAGTCAACCGCCTTCAGGGATCAGAGGGATGTGTTCCCTGTTCCATCAAGACAGTAGCGATTTTTGGTAGGATTACTCTTAACCAGGTTTCCACAACAAAATGAAAATCTCAGGAAAACATCCAATCCACGGTGAGAAGGCAAACCGTTTCAGAATAGGGTTATGAAATGACCACTTTCAGTTTGGAATTTTTCGTGACCAACCATACCCGAAACAATGGAGAAAAACATGTGAAACAATTAGTAGCAGCGATATTATATTGTCCATAGTTGTGCTGAGATGGCCGCAAAACTCGGAACCTCAGACGGGACTCGAACCCGCACTTACAGATATCCGGTCTGCCGTGCTGATCCACTACACTACCGAGGCCCTTGCTCTGCGATCACTCAATGCTTCACTTATAGTAAGTAGGTACCATTATCAACACTCGCCCGCTAATGGGTACGATCTGGCGAGCCGATATCGGTATTGCATCCAGTTAAGCTGATAACTGCGGGATAACCAGAAAAAATTAGGAGCAAAATCTAATATTTTCGTAAACTGTGCCGTTAGAATTCACTTATATATCAGAAATGCGACTGTTGACTAAATGGCATTGATGTTTGTTAAGTCCATTGCTCAATCTCTTTAATTAGAATTTGTAAGGTATCGTCGAAAAATAGCCTGCTGCTCATCACTCGTGCGTGATTAAAGATTCATTCATAGATATAGTGGGATCACGTGAAATATTGACACTCCTGCTTATTTTGCTCACAATATTAATAGGAAAAATAAATCGAAAACTGTAGTTCTAATTTTCATACATACATGATTATTCTTAGCACAATCTTTACTCATTTTCTATTGCCTTTTTTTGATGATGATTTGTTTGTATTAGGGCTCCTATCAATATCACTCACTGTTTATGTGAAGTACGTCCATTCTACGTTCTGTTATCAAAAGGACTATGATTTACTAATTCACCTCTGTGAGAAGCACGTTTTCTTGTGAGCAGCGGTCTGGAAAGCAAACTGTTTGTTCTAACAACTTTCATCCATTGACGGGCAAGATTTGGTGAGTTTTGATCACATTTCATCACCATGAATCAGAGATACACTGAATGGCCGCATAACCACGACCTTGGTAGTGCAGTTGCTAGCACACCTGCATGGAACTCTGCGCTATATGGGCTCGAAATCACACGGGTTTTCTGGTAATTTCAAAAACATGGGGTATAAATATTATAGCATTATAGCTTATCATACTCGATAAATAGAATTAATGACTACTACGACTTTGTTCTAGCTTTGCTAAGAAATTCTAAAATGTCAAGTCTGCAAACCTACCAGTCCCTGTGAGTTAGCCTGTCTGCTTGACTTCATGAAGTATTCTAGAGATTTCAATTGTAATAAATGAATCGAGCTCTTAGAAATCTCTACAATCCTTGCATTTTAATATTTCGAATGAAGGATTGCTTCGATTATGGAAGAATTTTGCTACAGTGTGATGGAAACCTATTTAAAAACTTTCTGACAAACACACTTAACCAACCGTCACCATAAAATCATTGCTTTGTTACCTCCAGATGATTTTGATATTTTACCAACCAAATGAATTAGAAGCTGGAGGCTCTTCTTGTAGAGTAGAAAAAACACGTACATGGTACGCTAAAGTGACAATCTGTGTATACGACGATGAAGCAGTTACTTTTGGCTTTGATTTGAATGATTCCATTAGACTCGCAAGTTGGATTCAACTTTATAGGATCAGAGCACATTTTACTAATTAAAGTATAAGTATAAGTAGTAATGCTTCTGAATTGAATAAAATAAAAGCTGACTTTTTCGAGTAAAAATTTGCCGGTAATACTAGCGCTGCACCCACCGCTGTTAACTATGGAGAAATACTGAACAGCGTGGAAAGGAAAATTGCATTTTTGGCAGTACTCGATAGAATAGTGTAACCGTCCTACAAAGTTGGAGTACACATAATAAAATTTGTACGGTTGGTGTGAGAGAAGTGATCATGTAGATAGAAAAATTCTTTCAAAATTTTAATGAGTAGATTACATCATCTTGACTATAACCCTCGAGTTTGGTAAACAGTGTTTTATTGAAAAGACAATAGAACACAGAAACAGGCTAACGTTTTGGCAGAATCGCCTTCATCAGAGCCTAAAAAAGTCTATGTCAATTGCGTGGTCTATTCAATCAAACACTATCGTTAACCCTGCTGAAGAAAAATCCTAATCTAAAGTTTTAACACCCAGTCAAACCCGCATCATCCCAAATACTCACCATTGAATATGGCTTTTCTCTGTTGTTTGTGAAGGCAACCGTTTATAGAGACAGCTTAGAGACTGATTTCTTATATTTAGCCAGACCATCATCGTTACATATGGGGCTAGGTCATGAATATCGACAACGCACTCGTCTTTTCTGTTTAATTTTGGAACTCTTGTATTTATCCAGAACGCTTCCAAAAACTTTCGCGCCGGTGTTCTTGTTTCTTTCACAAGGATTTTGACTTTGAATTCAAAATCGACACAGTTATACTTCTCAACCCTATGTGCATCTAGGGGTGTTTATCCCAAGTTTTGTTTATCCATGTAGATGACGAAATCAGGTATATTGTACCTGACCTCATGCTGTCACCGCTTTTCCCATTTGGGCATATAATGCACGCTTTCGTCATGCATAGGCGGTCGCAGACGGTTGCGAATTGGTGTTTAAGAGAATTTGGTGGGATTTATATAATCGTTAGCGAATCTTGTAATTTTTTTCTTTTGGAACATCGCTTAACAGCTATGCTTACTTCATCAGATGTGAAGGATAAAATAAACGGGATTTTGTTTCCACTAGAGTTCTCACCCAGTGGCAGTACTTCCTACAGCGTTTTTTATTAGTGGTAGCTATATTATGGCCATTGGAAGAGGTCATTTCATGCGCCAAGTCTCGCGATTTTGATCGTTCTTTCTCCTGTACATACGTTGTAAGCTGTACGAAACATGTTTTTTATGAATGCCTTCTTTGTATGTAAAGGATGGGTAGACGAACAGTGAACTAGGATGTTTTATTGCTTAGCTTGCAGTACCACTTGGTTCCGTAGCCCTTGTGCAAAACGCTCACTTGGAAGATTACATTATCATCCTCTTGAGAAAGAAGAAAACATAAATCATGATTACAAAAATTTAGACAAAGGTAGAAAAAATATAGGACTACGAATAAGTAAGAAGGTCGCTCGTTTCGACTTCACAATTCTTATGGCACTTTATTATGTAAGAGAAATATGAGTTGCTGTCTCAGCTAGATCGCCTACTTTGCTAGCTGCTCAATAAACGTTTAAACCATGTCCCAAGGCTTGAAGAGTACTTGGTGAAAAAGGTACTGCAATTGAAATAAGAACATATATCAAACAACATATACGAACGAGTAGGCTTAAAATGAAGCCTAAAAGGATGAAAAGCCTTATACGGCTTACTGAAGAACGACATCTTGGTTGTCGTCCTTAAGCATGCTTTATAGCTGGAAATACCAAGGAACAGAACTTGTCGATCTCACCATGTGCGAAGCACACTAACGATAAATGCCAAAGAAAGAAATGAAAAGAAATATCGTTAAAACTTATACAACATTAATTAATTAACTATAAGAGTAAGTTGTAAGTGTAGTACAAGTAATGCTGACATTTTTTGAATACAAAAACAACTTCACTGGAGCACTAAAATCACGTAGAAATAATTTGTGAAATCGAAGGCAGTGTTAGTACATCAAAAAAGCAATCAGTTTTGAAATTCTCCAAACCGTAATCAACAATTATATGGTAGAGCGAAGGTTAAAAATAAAATTTAGAGAAAGAAAAAGCGTCGAATAGAATATAACTAATAAGGAACGTGAGACTTTGGTTTTCCTCACTTAACTCAACCTTCCTCTATCTGCTGACAGTAGGCAAATAGACGGAAAAAAGTCCGAAAGTGATGTGATGATGTGAATATTCTGATGATGTGTGATGCATGCATCACACAAAAAGCAATTATCTCTAAGATATATTTCGTGACCATCACATACTACATGGAGTCCACTTTTCCAAGGTTAATTTTCTAATCGTTATTTAAACATTCAGCTTATTTCGATTCTATTTTGGAGACAAGAATATGTGGACGTGATATGGGAAAAGACAAAAACGATGGAATTATGAGAGGGAATGAGGAGGAAAATGTAATTGATCGATAGATAGAAAAATCTTTGAAACACCCTCATTTATTCGATTCTACATTAATTATGAAATTTATTTGCTAACGTCGATGGAGGAGTATAATACATACAGAGCTTAAATCATAAAAACAAACTATTGGCACGGTTTTTGAAAAGTGGAACAATTCCCATTACGATAAGCGGACTCTATTTCACTGCCGAAGCTTCTATTGAATAATTACGTTGAGGTGGTAACATTCTGATATTAGTTATGGAAAAATCCCTAAGAAAAACCGTTCATTTTTTTGCTTTAGTAATCTGCTAGCTAACGGTGATAATTAGGTAAGACGTATTAAAGATAAATATGTAAATGACAGTATCGTTTACACTTGCACATATGCATGATAAGTAACTGAGTTCCATGGGAAAGCCAGCCCATCACGTTTCGACAAAATCACATTTCAGTGATTTCAGCAGCTCTACGCAGATTGCTTATCACATCTTTGACAATAAACAAAACCATACAAAATATTTGAATAGGACTGGTGAGTCTTATACACGTACTTTTTGATCCCTTTCAGTTTCATTTAATTTCTACTTTTTCCGATTTTTGTCGCTGTTGTTGTGTTGTTGTTGTTATCTTATTTTGCTCTAAAGGAATAATTCAATTTAGGAGATTAGAACGCTCAGTCTTTAAAAGGCTTTAGAAAGAATTAACTGCGTCGCGCTACTAATTTTCTGCATTTAATCACGATGCTTCAAACGGTGTGGCTTCTTCGCAGATCGCTGTTTTTTGCACGATTTTCGAGGTGACCCCTTAGTGTTACATTTACATTTTTATTTCTCATAATACAACATTATCAACATCTAGTTCTGGAAGCATAAGGAGTAGTCGATCAATGACTCATTTTTGAAGAGTTACAAATTATAAAAACAGACCTAAAGTAATTTTTTACTTCAGTGATGCTTAAATGTAATCTCCTTATTGATTATAAGAATCGGCTTTGAACGTTAATGCGCTTCATAGCGAAATCTCCTTCATTAAGAACGTTAAACGGTTTTACATAGTGAAACAATTTACACAAGTAGCCCTTCTACGTAACAGAGCAAAAAAATTCTGGAGTGATGTTTTTATCACTCATGGTGTGCCTTTTAAAATTGCGAATCATCCAGTTGTTTTGTGTTGATAATATGGTTTATGGTAGAGAGGTGATTTATGAGGGTATGTATGGCTTGAATATTTTCAAAACCTCATTATACGGTAGGATGAAAGACCGTTTGTATAAAAATGTATTTTGAGAATTTAAACAGTAAACCAGAGCGTCATTGAGATGTAGACGATGGATTCGAAGTGTTATCGATATCATCACGACATTGATTCTACATATTATCATTATTATTATTATTGAAGTGATTGAGGACGATAAAGCTTCATCACTCAACTGTTTCGATACGAATTTTTTAATACAATTTTCTTAAAGTTGAAATGAATTTGAAAACGAATGGCTTAATTCCTGCTCTAAGGCGATAAAAAATTCTGTCTTACCAAAAATTTCACATTTATACCAGATAGTTGATTTTACGATTTCGTTCAATGAAACGTCACTTCTCTTCAACAAGCAGACTGATAAATGCCAAATATTTTTTCTAGAGGATTATCAACCAAGGAAGCACAAACGTTTCACCATAAGGACCTTAGTATTAGAGAAGCGCGACCAAAAGAAAGACGCCCACTTCCGAAAGAGGTAACCAACTAAAATTCTCTAATCCTTATCAAATATGTCTCTATTTTAAAATGGAGACTAATATATTAATTATCTGAGTCAGTAATCCTAGCAAAGATCGTACTTACGAGGTTATTTTGGGACTCATAAAGTATGATGTAATGGCAAGCAAGACACAAATGCCACATGCTTTATTGAAATTGGATAATTTTTTCGAGAGGTTCTCATTCACTTAAATATGAAGTCAAATTTTATATGCAGTTTATGTTTTAAGAAAATTGGCGCCTATAAAATTAATCGTAAGTGAAAATTCC
This sequence comes from Dictyocaulus viviparus, assembly GCA_000816705.1. Lineage (NCBI taxonomy): Eukaryota > Metazoa > Nematoda > Chromadorea > Rhabditida > Metastrongylidae > Dictyocaulus > Dictyocaulus viviparus. The sequence goes on from KN716559.1 coordinate 90,497, forward strand.
CAGTTTTACTGTACTTTTACTTTTACTTTAGGATGCAGTATTGAACTTTGGCGAGCTCTATTCTGACCACATGCTCGACATAGATTGGAGTTCCGAGAAAGGATGGCTCAAACCACGTATTCACCCTTACGAGAAACTTTCACTTGATCCCGCTAGTAAGGTAAAATGGTTTCACATATATAATAAAGACTTGATTAAAAATATTAAATATTAACATTATATAATTTATTTAATTTAGGAAAATCAAAAAATTAAAATTAAATTAGAATAAATAAACAAATATATATGTATAGGAAAATCCTGTCCGTTTCTATGACAGCAATTTTCAGCATGCAAGTGGCGCGTCTATTTGGCTCATATTGAACTCTCTATTTTTATCGCATAGTTCATACATGGGTTCGGCTTCCTCGTCATCCAAAAACTATCGGTCACTTTTATTCCTACTTTTACTATTTTGTAACATCATCTCCAAGTGAAGCAGTAGGAAGACCGATGACGACCTGAACCCCAAAACCAATATCTTGAAGTCGAGGTTAAAAGTCAAGACCTGTAAATGTGCTTACAAGTTTAAGAAGAAATCAAAGAACAGACTGCACAACCAACAATGATTAACTCCTTTCTCCATCTCCCCTATACCGAATATATCAAACACACAATGACACGCCATGGAGATTCTCTTTTACTATGCGCATACAATGCAAGAACACTCTACTGACTCCGATCTTTACGCACTTTTTCATGTAGCAAACCGCACATAATTTCATATAATCGCTGTACAAAGGGGGCGCAGTGGCTCAGTGGTGGAGGTGCCGCAGTGACACGCCTGCCCAATCAGTTCGCGGCCGCCCCCAGGCCTACCAAGCCCGCCATCCCTCCGGGGTCGGTAAATTGGTACCAGAAGAGTATGAGTAAGATAACTGGCACTGACTTGGTGAAGAGTGGTCAACTCAAGTCATTGTATAGACCAGGCACGCATTCAACCACCTCCACGATACCACGTTGAAGATGAATGCGGGGCGCATCCTACCACAAGGGATTGATCAATGCCAACAATTATTTTATTATCAATCGCTGTACAAGAATCGAAAAGCAACTAAGCCAACATAAAAGTGTTAACCTTAGAAACGTTATCATTCGCAGAGGAAAAATTCCATCACGAAATGTCGGCGGGGTAGGCTTCGTCGTACATCCGTCCATTGCCTACCTTGTCCACTTTTACCACATCCTTTCCCTTGACATAGCCATACTTCTTATACAAGCGAAATACGTAGAAAAGCTCACTATTATCAATTGTCATTCATTGGCCGACACAGTTGATGAGGTGTGCTTCATCATTAGTTAGAGGAAGTTATCTGCGATGATAAGTCTTACAGCAGATTCATTGCCGATAATTTCAATACGAGCACGGAAAGGCCAACGAGAATGCAGGATTTGAATTACGAGAAAGGAATGAAAGCGGGATCGGTCTTGCAGGACTCCTACCTTCCGCGAGTCTATCCTGTAGAAAACCTTTAAAACGAAAGATTTCAACCAATGTAGGACGTCATGCACAGCCGTCCTTCCTTTAAAAAAATTGATTGAAGAGATCTTTGTAACTATCATCCAATACGCCTATTGTGTGTACTACAACCTCTTCATGGAAAATAATTTTCTGC
>KN716560.1:23883-37681 GCA_000816705.1 Dictyocaulus viviparus
CACTCAGTTGAATAAATATTAATGAAAACTTCTAAAGAATGGAGTGAAAAATGGAGTCTCACTTATTAACAACACGACTGAATATGAAAAACTGAACGATAACAAACTGTAAGTTTCTATCAGCATGCAGTGAAAACCAGTTGCCGGTTAGTTTTTCTATTTATTTATTAATTTTTTTTTTCTAAATCGGTTTCACTTATCATTTTATCATGACGGGGTTAGCTGATGTTAAGCTTTATAGCTTTTAAAATAAACACATTTTGTTATAACCTCCATAATACTTGTTTTTTTCTTCTCTCATCGACCCTTATTAAGTCTTTATAGTATTGGACTGATAGCTTAAATATCTGAATTAATCAGAATACTCAGAGTCTCAATGTAGACTCGAGGCGTCGTCATGCAGAATTTAGACCTGACTCGTCTGAGGTTTTTCATCTACACGGTTGTATTTCATTGACTTGATGTGTTTTTATTTTCACTTTAAAATTCTCAACACATTTTAAATGGATGACTGGTTCGGGTTGGATCGGATCGTAATGAATTCCACTTCCATACCGATACTATTTCATCGACGATAGTAGCGCGTTTTCGATTGCGTTTATACTTAATCCGGATCGCTCATACAAAAATATCGTTTGGGTTGTTTATTTTCTTCTTATTTATTTACATGATTGTTTATTTTATTATCGTTGTTAAAAGTTAAGCTAATTTCAATCAATTATCGTTTGAAACCAAGAAAGAAAAAATATCAACTACCGTAATCACTTCCTTTTTCTTGGCGATTTTTTTTTCGTAAGAAACAAAGTTTGAAACTTATAGTTTACTTAATACATATTTAATTAGAAATTTTCTTTTTTTGATAAGAACAGGAGGTACAAAAGAGGTATCGACCTCATATGTTGTGTACATTTGAATGTTGAATCGAAAGGTAATAGATGTTAACGCCCTCAAGTTTTTTCCTCCTTCATTTAGATCATCAAACCTACAGTTGTTTTATGATCAATATTTTTAATTATTATTCAATTCACATTAATATTCACTAAGTTTATTACAAGCATAATCATAGGAAGAAGCTTTAATCGCTAACCTCATCAACATGATTTGTCATAAGAAAGAATATCTGAGGCATTTGCATTTTGTTCATCAACAGTCGTATTGACGTCGTTTTCAAGACGTTCAATCGGTTCTTCATGACGTATTCATGTTCGTATCCGAGTTTTTCATTATTATCATGATGGTATGCAGAAATGATGAATAGTATTGTAAAGTGTTCAACGATTTGAACTGTCGAGCTCTATTACAAATCATTCATCAATACTCCCTCAATAGCAAACAAATGAGGTATCAATTTGTCTATATTAAATTGATGACGAGTTGTTTGATGGAGCAAAGGAGGAATCGTATTGACCTTACACGTTATGTTCATGTTATAGTTTTTCACCAATCACTGTCGCTATTCTTCTACTAACAAACGAATGCCAGGTTGGTGGTAGCAGTGATAAATCTGAGGACGAGTTATGTTAACCTCATATGTTGTTCATATACTATACTGTACCAGAAATTAATATTAACATTTTTCTATACACAAACGAATGTGATAATGAGTTATCTGTCCTAGACGGATACTATACAAATTGATAAAGCTGAAGATGAAGGATTAAACGAATAAAGCTTACATCAAGCTTGTATAATTACTTAAATATTTCAAATAACTTCTGCCCATTGTATGTCATCATTCTATACATTTATACAGATATTTTTTCAAATAAGAAGCTGTCTGATTACTAAAGTTGAGCAGTTTGAGCACGCAAGGGAGCTTTTTTTATGAGGCAAAATGCCATGAAATTTACTCATTATTGAGTACATTACTGTAACAATTGTCTGAAATTTTTACCTCTCATTTTCTATTCTACTCTATTATATAATCTTTTTCTTTTCTATTTTATCGAAATTTAATGAAACCAATAAATCATTCAGTTACTGTCATTTGTAATAAAGGTCGAACGCAGCACAGTGACAGACAGACGATGACGAAAAGTTACGTAGACAACAACGGTTCGTGTCATCCCTTAGGCCAATAAAGTCCTCAACCTATTCGAGGCTCGAAATCTGCACCGAAAAGAGGCACATTTGACGTCGACTCATAAACATCATCACTTATCTCATTACCTCATTTTAATCTACGTGTTGGTGTGTTGCGTTTATCGAAAGCGTTTTTACCGAATGCTTATTCGTTCACATTCGTTGTTTTTTCTTTTGTCACTCAGACAATTCCAAATAACGAGTGACGAGGTTCATATCAAATAGTTGATTGTTTTGATCAACAAATAGTTGTATGTATTGATCTATTGGCCAAAAATCGATAAATCCATGGTCTTGATCAAAATGCAGATCACGGATTTCGTTTAGGAGATAATTTAGGATATAAAGATGTTTACAACATTATAATAACATTAATAATAAACATCCTTTTATTTAGATGATTTTATTTACCCTCAAAGAATAAACTCATGAAGGTTATGTGGTGTGGATTGATTTCAGTTATCTTTATTGTTGCTACTCATAGTTTTGTTTGATATGGAGTAAATAATTTTGTTTACTTTATCATATTTATTATTACTCATCTGTTTGTTGTTTATCGATAAACAAAATCGATCTACATTTCATTTGGATTTCATTAGAGTTAACGATAAGTCAATTTTATTCATTAAAAATCCTCGTTATTCTATCGTTCTCGTTTTATCAATTTTTTTTCACTCCCAAACCTCCTGCGGTTGTTTTTATCTCTCTCCCTCTTCCTCTCTTTATCTCTTTCTTTACTTTTTCATTTTTATTTCTACGTTTTCAATCAAATCGCTTGAAATATCGAGTCCAGTTAACGTTCGTATCGATTGCTTTTGTTAATGCCCTTTTCGTGTTTTTTTTTTCTGTTCATTATCGATTTTCCTCATCACTAAAAAGCACAGAAACAATACAAAGTAAAAACACTAAGGACTATAATATCCTCATAATCAATAATATTTTGAATATTTTGAGTAATTTTTTTTCAGTTATGACACGAAGTGGCTTACGACGTTCACGTTTTTCGAACGATGAAAGGCTACTCGTTGGAAAGGAGGACAATCGTATCACTCAAAACATTTACAACAAGCAAAAAGTAAAGGTATGGTCATTATCTGTATGGTTTTGGTATGATTGTATTTACAAATGTAAAATTATTCATATATGTATATATTAATAAAGGTTCTATATAAATTTACAATAAACCAAAAGCGTAAACAAAAAAATTATTTGTAAAGTGAAAAATTTTTTTCCTCTCTATCAATTTTATTGATCACCTTCATCACCCGGACACCCATTTCTCATCTACAGGAGCAGGAAATGCTAGCAAGTCTTTCGCTTACGTCTATCGGAACCATGGAATCATAGAGAAATCTCTTTTGTTTATCATTGTAAGAGCTCACTGTTTATCATAATCTTTTTGAAAGGCCCTCATCATGAGATCTGACCAGTGGATAAGCGAGATTTTTCAATAGAAATCTATTGATAAATGGAATTGAGGCTCAGTGGAATTCGTCTGCTTATGGCCGGTATTCACCGATCATCGGTCACTCACACGTTCAGCTCACTCCACCTAAGCTTCGTTAGTACCGCTGTGTACCTGGTGTGTGATCTTCGGCAAAAGTCGATACTTTAGATTACCTTTCTCGTATGTCTTGCACGAAAAATGATAATCCTAATCGTTTCGACGACGTTTTAAATTGCTCCAAATGATCTTTCGTCCTGTTTAGTGACATCAGAATTTTTAGCGGATACGCTAAGAAAGGAAGAACCTCAATGTCGAAAAGATATTTGCCTCCTAAAAATCTTCTGTTCATCACGTCCTTAACTCTCTTGTGTGCTTTCCAAGTCATCCCTTGGCTTTTATTCAGCTAAGAAGCAATATTTTAATTACATATGCTTCATTCCCTGGCAAAATACAAATTGGTGGAACATTTTGAAAACTTCTAAGCGTAACTTAAGTGTTGACGATCTTCATTATTCATTCTTTATTAGCACAGTTTTTCCTCTTGAACTACTAAACTAACTAAAAAGACTTAGCAGATGTTACGAACTCTTTTTCCTCTTTCAGCTCCCTCAGCTACTTTATTTACAATTTCTGATTTTCTTCCTCTAGTGTTTTCATTTATCACTTATTTCAGTTTAAAATGTCAGTTCACATTTGTTGAGGCTTCATATGCTCCAATGTTGCCGCATGAATTCGACAATTCTTGAAAAACAGGTGGTTCACAAAAATCTTCAAGCCCTTTAAATTCTTGCTAGTTTGGTAAAGAAGCCACTTTGAAAAGGTCCTCATTGGTATTATCAATGTTGGTTTATACTCAAGAGCTAGCAGAGGTAGAGCAAACGTACTGAATATGGTGATTTTTGGAATTTCGTTTCCCTTGCAGCTGAGGTGAAATCTGCTTTGAATAGTCTCATTCGATTCTGTATAGAACCTCAAAGTAGAAAAATTAGGATTGAACGTTTTTAAAATTGTGAAGTAACATAAGTCATATTGTCCATCAAGATAACAATCGAACTCCTTGCTCACTCCGTTCAATTCCGTTGTTCTCAGTGCATCTTCTTCAGGCGTTCTTCTACTTTCAATCTCACAATCGGAATTACCTATGATGACTTTGTAGAGAGAACGTTTGGCTGTAAAGCTTATCTTAAACTCATATAGTATGCTTCGAATATTGGAGGAAAATCCTTGTAGCTGTCTAAAGAGAGAGTGTTTAATTCGAAGCCACATTTTTAAGTATTAGAAGTCCGACTCGTGTAGCTAGAAAAAAAGAGTAGAGCAAATTATGAGTAGACCACTGAGGTTATCAAAACCTCTGTTAATTATGAGGTCCGACAAGCAGTTGGTCCAACGATCTCGTGAGCCAGGCTAAGTGATAGTTGTCTTCTAGTTTCCACATTCAAAAATGGTCGTTTATTTTTATTTCTGGCTTACACTAAAAAGCTTTCTAGAGGATTCCAATGCTGGCGCTCGAAATGGTGTGCACGAATCCTTTCCTTATCACATCACATGTAGACAACTTAGGTTTGTCTTCAAAATTTGGGAAGCTTCTCTAACTCTAAAAGCCCAATGTTACCTTATCAAAGACTTTTTAAGTTCAAAAGACTAACGCACACCACTTTTATTGTGTTTTGCTATCAATACTTACGGTTATTTCGCAAACTTCTTTCATGAAAGATAGTGAAGACTCCTCATTGCCCTCATTCACCTCTGTCCATAAAAATCACGAACGGCAGCACAATCCAAAGGTCAGTCTCCAAAATTCTTCCTGGACATGTACAAAAGGTCTTTAGTTCCATGATTTTATCTCAATATGTCATCTGGTTGGTACTTTGTAACAGCCACTATTGACCGCCTTGATTTCCCTCTATGAGTCTAATCTGTGAATTTGATCTCATGTTGTAGCTGGTTATTAGTCATAAAAAATAAAATATAATTGAAGACATATAAATAACTAACTTATCATCGTCATTATCACGTATTAATTTGTATGATGGCAAAACAAACTTCATTCTCGTCAATGTTGAATCATCCGTGATATTGAGAACAATCAATAATTCCGTATTTGTAAAAATCGTAACAAAATCAAAAATACAATGTAAAAGCATTCTCAAAAAGCATTGGCCTGAATCTTCTTGCCGGACGTGCCATGCACTCGTCTACCTCAGAGTAACGCAGTTGTGTATGAGTGATAGTGGACTGCGGAAGGAGGATCAACGGCACAGATTGAAACTTACGTATTACTTTTTCTTCTATGGTATTATGCTATGCATCTTCGAACGATCTAGAGCATAATTTCACTCCAATGTTCCTCATTAAAAGGTTCAACGTAGTGCAATGGTAGGAGGAACCACTGTGATATGGCTGGAACTGATCCTCTTCAACAAAAGTTGTGGATACTCCGGCAATTTACCACACTCAATATCTCTCTAAGGTCTTCAAAAAAAAAGCTCCTGATTTAAAAAAATTATTTGTCAATGAGTCATCAAGCTTTCTTGTGAATTTTCAGCGAAACATTTTAAAAATTCAAGTTTTGTATGAAGACAAAACAAGATAAATAAACAAGCAAACAAAAACAAAATTGGTAGATCAAACAAATTCATTAAATTTATAAGTAATCTGTTTTTATAGGCGTTAAAAATTTTAGATTTTATACAGTTGTGTGTGTTTTTTTTTTGTTTTTCTTTAATACATCTCGGACTTTGATCCTAAAATCGATAATCATTTTTTATTGAATATATGAAAAAATATTTTTAATAAAACACTTTTTAGGCATTATTCAATAAAAATATGAGAAAAAAGTAATGATCCTGTAAGACGTAATGAAATTATCACCATTCTATACTCTGCTACTTCTGTACTCAAATTGAACAGTGGTAGGAGGCGCGGTCGTGATAAGCGCATTGAAATTGCTATTAACAAGTTCGGTTCCGCATCAAGACAACCTAAGCTTAAAGGGTTGGGGTCACCCGAATTTAACCATCTAGCAGTAAGATATAAGATATAAAGCGGAGGATAGTTCAGGTTTTGGTTAGTTCATCCTTATGAATCGATCAACTTGAGGCTTATCCTCATCAAAGACTCGATCAAACAATGAGCGACTACTATAAAGAGATAAATTACGCTAGTGCTCATAGTAATCCTCATCCTTATTACTTTATAATGTAACCGGCTAAAATAGGATTCATTATTAAACAAAAATTAATCAATAAAATTTTAATTGATTACGAATAAGTTTTTATCTGTCTATGAATTAAAACGAGAAGTGAAGGGTAGTGTTTTTTTTGAAATGTAAATGAATATTATTAAAATATTTTTTGAAGAGAACGTCCTTCTTAAGTAGAACTCGAGAGAAATTGATTAGAGAATTTTTGAGGCTTGGGACCATTGTGATTGTATTTCACAATGAGGCGAAAAAAAAAGAAATCTACCAATAAAATATCTTTGCAATTTTTAAAATATTTTGAGTGAAATATGATTTTCCTCTCGTATAAAATTCTACAAACCAGTTTTAGTTTATTTTTCTTAGTTTTATTCATTTTTTTTTCTTCTTCGTTCGTGTTCGTATAAATTTTCTGAGTCATCTTGTAGATCGTATCTTTGTGAATATATGTTTTTTTTTCTATCTTGAAAATTCCTCATATCGACTGATAATAGGAGGAGGAAGAGGAGGAGGATAAAAAAAAAACACGATTTCACTCGCGATCGTTACTTCCTTAAACTATTTTCTGTCTTTCTATTGTTTTTTTCTTTTTCTAACTTTTACACTACTACTACCAATCACATAAATACAAAAGAATCCTGTTCGAATAATGTGACTCGAAAAAGGTCGACTTCATTACTTCGTCTACTCCTCGTTAACCTTGACGTTGATGTTCTTCATTATCATCGTCTTCCTACATTCTCGCTCTATGACCTATTATTGATCTATCCGTAGATCAAAACGGATACGAGATCTCCAGCTTGCTAATAGACACTCGATAAAACGTAGAATTTTTCAAAAACGAAAAATTTTTATCGTTTTCATGATCATTATTGAACCAAACACAAAAGAGAGGAAAAAAAACCTCAAACGATACAACACTTAAGTAAAGAACATTATTTATTCTCAACTCACATAATACCTCAATTCGATCAATACGCGAAAAATATCGCAAGTTTTTCACTCATCGTTCAGCTAGGATTGTTTTTTTTTTGAGTTTTCTTACAGTATTCATGATATTTGAACTCATATTTTTTTCATGATCTGCTTAGACTTTTGTTTTTTACGATTCGCGATTTTTATATAAGGAATTTGTTTTTTTTTGGATTAAAACAATATTCAAACGATACATTAAAAGGTGAAATAGATTTTTTTTGTAACGTTTAAAAGAGGTAGTAAAGTTTATTTGTTAAACAAGTTTTTGCTTTGAACTCATATCGTGCCTCTTATACCTCGGTATAATCCATTCTACTTAAAGAATTGAAAGTGAGATGTGTTTTAATTTACATTAACTATGATATAATATAACGCTACTAACTAATACCAATAAACTCGTTGCCTCATTCCGCACTCGAACTCGTGTCCTACAGAATTCCGGTCTGTCTTACTTCTGATTGCTCTACTGGTCGCCCTCACTATGCGACCACCCAATGCTTCACTTATACTTTATACTCTTACTTTACTTTGGTCCTCTTTAATGTTCAGCTTGAAAGTGAGAAACACATTTTTTCTGTTATTGCAAAATGACGTCATAGCTTTTCTTAGTCGTTTAGTCTGTCGTTAAAATTTCGTCGATCGTTGAACAGGGGAACAAATACTCTTCATGTTTGTTTATTCATAAATAACGAAAAAAACAAATGAAATTAACTCAAAACAAAACTCATATCAATTACCTCTTTGGTTTTCATGTAACTCGTACAACATGAAGAAATTTCTGAGGTTTTTCTATAGAACTTTTCGTAAGATGGACACTTCTGAAATTGTAGACGATGGATTTTTTTCATGCATGTGATTATCAAAAGCTCTAAAATTATCAGCGACAACACTTTTAAGTAATTATCGATTGGGAATATGATTGATCTGCTATCGATTGAGATCACGACAAATTTGATCTTATTCTTGGAAAATATCCAGTAAAATGTGTTAAAGATATGAGTCTATTCAATTACTAAGGTAAAATATATTCTTACAAAATTCCTCATCATTTCATTTTTTAAATGTTTTATAAGAATTTTTTTTCCTCCTAAACTGAGGAATTTAGAGTTAAAATTTCTTAATAGATCATCTTTTGCAGCTTAAATCAATAAATTTTTTTTTGTTATTGTTTCACTCAGAGTACAAGCATAGATCTTATCACTTATCATCAATGAAGCGAAATAATCAATTTGTATCTAATCTATGAAGTCACCTCGTTAACGAGTTCTTAAACGAGTTTTTAATTTTGAAAATGTTCTTAATAACGAGTTTCATTTATAGATTATTTTTATCACTCATGTTTTAATCGTCATGTATTGTCGTGGAACAAACAAATAAACAAACAAACAACCATCATTAAAGTCTTCCCTCATTTTTTCCCTCTTATAAGCCGTAATGATATTAGTAATTTTCGTAAACAAAAATAATCAGACAAAATAAGATAAGATAAGCTTTTGCGTTGATCAATCTATAAATGAAAATTAAAAAATTCATTAATTTATTTTATTAGTGAAATAGGATTTTCGGCTACCGTAACCCCTAAGGCGTTGTCGCGATCGATTTTTACGGTATTAAGAGAAACAGTTATTATTAGAAATATTTTATTTAATATATTTTTAATAATATAATATCGATTATCATAACAAAAAAAAATATATTTGTCTAAATTTTTTTCAATTATTGATTTTCGAAGAGAAAAAAAAAGCTAGGCCTATAGAAATTTGCATTGAAATTTTTCATTTTTTTTAAATTTCATAGTTTTTTAACAACATTATTTTTAATAGAATACAAAAATTATTTAGTAAAATCAATATGTATTTAAATAATGACACTGTTTAATACGCGTAAAAATTATTACTTATATGAATAAAAAGGTAAAAAGGAAAAAAATTCATTAAAAAAATATTAAATGATGACACATCTGTTTCCTTTATCGGCTTTAAACTATTTTGTGAGTTAAATTCACTCATCACAAACTGAAAGACCTCAAAATGTCCTCATGGAATATAAAGAGTACTCAATTTGAATGAGTACTTGGAATCATTTCAATATTTTTGCATGGAGAAGTTTTAAGATGATTTATCGATATTTTTTTCATACCTCATCGTCTTACACCTCAATTTTTTGAGTCAAATATAAAATCATAGTTTTTCTTTCTATGTTATAATATATAATGAAATGCTGACACAAAAGCAATGAGTAATAATGAGTAACTCAATAGACGGAGGAGGAGGACGGGGAGGGGTGGAGCAGCAATTCTGACGTTTAAAACTGTTTTTTTATCATTTGTTAATCTAATTTTATAATGAACCACAAACAAACAGCTTTATTACATAAAGCTTGACGGAAACAAAAAAAAACTATCTGCTGATATTCTAATTTCCTCAATATCGTTTTTCCTCAGTGTTATTATTGTTTGTAAACAAAAAAAAAATTGTATTCAGTTTGTGATACCGTAAATTGGTTCTTAATTCTTATATTATACGATTTTGAAACGTTTTTAAAAAATATCAAACTAAAAAAAATGACAAAATTGATTTTATGATAATTTTATGATGAGTGAAATTTGATTCTATTGATTATTTGTTGTTGTTGTCGTTTACGAAATATTAGTAAACAAAAAAACCAATGCTGTCTAAATAAGTGGATTTTTATATTCTTACTGTAGTTACAGTTAATATTTATTAATAAAATAATTTTTTTATCTATTAAAAAATATATTCGAGTAATTTTTTTTTGATTAAATGATGAGTCAAATGATATGAATGTGGCAATTAAGGCGTTTATTAGTCAAAACATTTCAGTTTTCGTTAGCAGCCTTTTTTCACTTCTGTTGTTGTTTTTATTTACAATTTTCGCTACCTCATTGATGCTTCTTTCCCTTTTTCTGTACACAAAAGAAACAAGAAACTGTTCTGCTTAACGACATTCTAATTTTCATATGGATGCCTGTTTAATAAAGAATATAGTTCGAATTTTTCATTGTGATGAGGTAAAAATAAGTTAACGAGATTTTCACTGGTGCTTAGAAGGCTGTGACTCCTTGTAGCGGACATCTGAAGGCGTTTTAGAAGCAGCAATCTATAAAAGCCGATTGATGACATTCTGTAGCACATAATCAGATGAGGCATCCTCATGGCTACATGAAGCATCAGACTAAACCAACAAGATATCTGACTGAGAGATTTGCTGAGACTCAAACAATACGGTCCTCCAAAGTATACGAGGAAATAACAGTTCAGCATATGCTAGGATAGAAATGCTTTGGTGTTGATCAATCCTTAGCGGCTGAATGAACCAACGCATTCGTTTTCAACGTGATATCGTCGTGGTGACTGAATACTGGCCTGGTCCATAAAGTGACTTGAGTTGTCCACTCCTTATCATTTGAGTGCTAATTATCTTACCTAGATTCCTCTGGTACCAATTTGCCGATCCTAGAGAGATAGCAGGCTTAGTAGGTTTGGCTGTAGCCGCGAACGTGAAGCAGCCTTGCGTAACACTGTGGCATCCACACCACTGCTTCACCAGCTCCTCACCTAATTCAGCTTCAACTGAATAAGTGAATGATTGTTTTACATTAGCAGTAATACTGATAAAGAGCAGCATATAGGACTCTTTTGATTTTGTTGTTATTGTTTTTCTTATTACTTTTCAAGCGTAACTTTGTTTACTCTGCTGCTTGATGACAGTATTTTATCTTTAACTTGTTTACGCCGATATTTATCTTAAATAAGGGATTAGATAATCCATAGAACAGTCCCTCATCGGTTGGTGATCTTTTAATTTTGGTGGTCTTCTTTTTTTTCGGGATTCAACCGTGCGATCCGATAGCAACACACCGTTGTTATATTCTTTTGACCAACTCGCTACCGTATTCTACAGAATACAATAGAGGGAAAATCTGACAACATTCGACTGAGCAGTATCAGTGATGATACGTTTGATTTTTTGCATTAGCCTAGTTGAGCTTCAACACATAAAGCATCACAGAGGAGATCTGCGGAGACTCCCTCGCCTTGATGAAGCTTCGCATGTGAATACATCTCCCGGCATCGCTACAGTGATCACTTTGGTCATTCCTCCTTTTACGATTCTCACCCCTAAGAGAATTATGAAATAACAAATATAATAATAATGATAATAATAATAATAGTAATAATAATAATACAAAAATAAACGATAGAAATAATAGGATGAATAATATCTTCAACAAGCACTATTTATTTGTTCACTGAAATCATTAAGCTCACTAATATCTTTAATCGTCTTGAAAGGGATTATTTTACTAATAACACATTTTTGTTTATCGTATTGTTTTTGTTTTCTTTGAAATCTTACCATCTTTTCACTATCCTTCTATATTTCGTTCTTCTCTTAGTAAATAAGCTATAATTTTGTTCATATTCGTAGAAAATTTTCTAAATAGATCACGTTATTAGAATATCTGGGATTGAGCTGAGTTGGCCGCAAAACTTGGGACCTCAGGTGGGTCTCGAACTCGCATTTACAGTTATCCGATCTGCCGTGCTGATCCATTAGACTACCAAGTCCGTCGCTCTACGAACACTCCGATATTCTAATATCCTTGCAAAACAAATCTTGTTATATTTGATTTTTTTTCTTGTTCACTAATACATTATGAATTGTATTTGAACGAATTGTGTAACGATGCTTGAGGGAAAAGTACACATGAGATCTTCAGTTCAATTCAATCATAAACTTCAAGCTAATCGTACCCTCTTCACTCATTTTGAGGATGATTCGATTTGACATTTGCATTCGAATTCGAATCACTGTGTTACGAGTTCTTTGATCAACGTTAGCCGTTAAAAGCGTTTGGTTACCGGAAGTCATTGTTTGACTCAAAGATGCATTCAATCACTCTCATGAGTCTTAGAAAATTTGAATAGATGACGCATTCTAACGACTAAGAAAGCCGAGTTAAATAAGCAAATCAACGTATTTTATTCGTTCACACTCACTTCATGCGCTACAAGTTTTAATTTTTCATTTGTAAAAAAAAAAACTGAAAAACTTGAAAATCACACCAATTAATTTTGGTGCATTTTGAACACAATACTAGTAAAGAAATACAATTAATAATAAAAACTTTTTATTTGAAATGTGTTTATTTCTCTTTCGAACGTAATTTAATTAATGATGATGATTATTGACGATGTTTGTGGTGTGCGTCGTTTTTCTATAAATCATCAATGGTGTCACACCAATTGTCACCATTCACTGAAATCGCAACGATTCTTGCTTTCTCAAAAATCAATACTAAATGTATAAAAATGATTATCATTCAATGGTGAATAAGTACGGCTATTGTTAGGTGTTTATCAATCATTTTTACGGAATACGCCCACGCATTCGTGTTCAACATGACGCCATGGAGGTGGTTGAATGTAAGCCCTAGTCTAACACTGTGACTTGAGTTCAACACTCTTCATCATGTCACTGCTGCACGTTTTACCCAGATAGACGATTCATAGACGATAGACGCTGTGGCTTCAAGTTACACACCCTAGAAGGATAGCAGACTTGGTAGGCCCTACGGGGAGCTGCGATCAGATTCGATTCTGACTACCACTGTGGCATTTCCACCTCTGTGCCACTGCGCCACTGCACCATCCACTGTTCACTATAAAGAAATAACAATATTTTTTTTCAAGTTATTTAAACAGATGCGTCCATAGCTCGCCAATAATGTGACACCAATTGTCACCATTCATTGGTTTCATAAGAATTCCAGCCTTTTGAACTCCTTTTGAACATCACTAACTTGACAAATGCGCGCGGATGATCGCCGTTAGATTTGCGCTACGCCAATCAATAGTAAATAAGTATGGTCACTGTTTCGTTGCAGAAAAGAGAAAACGCTATCGTTTTTTTTTCTACAGTTGAAAAATAAAAATAGTAACGAAATTTTTAATTTTTTTTACCTTAATTTTTTAATAATAATTTTTTAAATAAATTAACTAATTTTTTTTTACGGGAAAAAAATTTTCTTAAATTAGTAATTAATTAGTTTACGTAATTTATTTAATTAA
>KN716560.1:89224-110542 GCA_000816705.1 Dictyocaulus viviparus
TAAAATAAATTATTGATTACTTAGTTGCTTACTTGGATAGCCCAGACCCGTCTTCATGCCTTGTACCAACTCCAACAACCTTCTGTCCGTTTCTTTCTTACGTGACTTTCATCCAGCGTGATAAACTTCAGCGCACATGACGACACTAACGCGATAGATTCCGTGATTCTGAAATCATTAATAGCTGTAAATATAGGCTATTGACGTTTGCCTCAAAGACGTCCATCCATCACGCATCATGCAGGTGTTCGTTTAGAAGAGCATTCGCTTAGATACCATTCTACAGTTGTTTTTGTCTATCTGTCGTCCTCTTATCCCATTATGTGACCAGCTTATCAATGTTTCCTTTTTGACTCGTATTCCTTTGAGCTATGCAGACAAGATAGCTTTTGGAGGCTAGTACTGCTAAGTACGGTTTAGTGTGGTGTTGACAGCTAAATTCAAGAAAACATCTTTTGAGCGCCTTCAGCCTGGTAAAGTCCTTGACGTGGTGAGATGCCAAACCAAGTCTCGATGCGTAGCAGATAGCTGAAAGAGAACTGTGGAGTCAAAAGCTAAGCATATAGGCTTAGACCTAAGCTGGTCTGTTAATTGGTCAGTGATCTCTGTGGCTATCCTTCTTCTATATAATTCGTCTCTCATACCGTTTTCCATAATCGTTCAGGGACTGGGAGGAATGTGAGGAGAGAGATAGAGAGAGAGAAGGGGGAGACAGAGATGAGAGAGAGAAAGTAGAAAGCAGTAATAACAGTGAGGAACATGTACATTAACTAGGTAAAAAACTATGAACTTTATTTTATTGATTTTAGGTATTTCAATCTATGCACAGATGAGTATTCTTGATGCATTTCTTCATTCTTTTCCAGCTGCATTCGTTTTAGCTTTTCTAACTCCTATTTGTGGAAAGAGTAAAGTACGTCTTAGATCAAATCAAGTAACTATCGATCGTATCAGATCTATTCACCACTGAAGAACTTCGTTTTCTTTTCTTCAGAATTTCAAAAACAAAGATTCTGCATCAGCTCGAAAAGATTCAGATAGTGATTTGAAGACTGCAGTATTAAACCCGAAAATACCTCAAAAGCCCTCAAAAAAACCTAATAATCACCTAGATCAAAAGAAGACCGACGTATCACGTTAGTAAAATAATTTTCACTAGTTTTCTATGTAGATATTAACTTTAATAATTTTTTCAGCAAAAAAAGATCAAAATTCTAAGCAACAATCAAGTGCAGTCTCTAATAAAAAAGTGAAATCAACGAAGGTGAGAAATAGAGAGGACACGTGAAATGAGGCATAGTAGATCATAGGAGGAGTCTTTTAGTTGTTCTCCGACTCGATTGATGTTTTTGTTAACCTATTTTTCACTTTTTTATTATATATTAAATTTATATTATTTGAAGGTTACCACCGAATCATCACGCCAACCAGTATCTTCCGACATAAACGTTCGTCAATGAATTGGAGAATACTATTATTGATTATCAATTTTAAATATTTATGCGAATAAGTGATGGTGCGTGGCGCAATGGCGCAGGTAGCACAGCAATACGCAGACCCAAATCAAGTTCGAGGGCCACCCCGAAGCATACCAGACTCTCCATCCCTCTGGGTTTGATAAAATGGTACCAAAGTGACGTTCAATCACCTCGACATATCACATACGCGTATTCTACAATAGATCAACGCCAAAGTTGATGTTATCTTTTCCTCTGTTAATAGGTACGATATACAAGAAATGATTGAGCTGGAGGAAAAGCTTGAACTCCATAGTAATTTTCTATTCTTCTTCAGTTATGGTAGGTTTACGGTATATTATTAATATCCTATGTTGCTCTCTCTCACATTAGTAACGAGATTTGGGTTCGAGTAACGTCTGAGGGTACCGATTTTGTGACTCACTGAACAAACTGGAAAATCAATAGTAAAGTTTGATCAAAAGAATGAATTGGATTAAAGGATAAGATTTTATCCATGAATATCGATCGATTATAACATCGTTACAGAAACAGACCGATGTTGATGACACCATTGGTGACGCTCCATCATTACCGGTAGGTGATCATGAAATATTTCCTTTCACGTAAAACTGTTAACTGATTTCGATTTATTCACTTGTTTTTCTGTTGTTTTTTTGTTTACAAAAATTATTTTTAAGCTATTAAAAAATTCATGAAAGTATTCAAATTTTTAAAGAATATTTCAACGCCAACTGTGGACAGCTTGCATAACTTGAAAAATGTAATATCTGATGTTGCAACTGCTAAGGTACTGTAATATTTTTTTTATTACAAAATTTATTTTTAATCATTCGAAAAGCTTCGATTTAATTATAAATTTATAAATTTGGCTGTCAAACTTAGAATACTTGTATGGAGATGAAAAAATAACAACAATTTGGATATTTGTAAGGTTCGGTGTCGAGTTTCGGCTGAGGTTCGAGGTCTTTTCATACACTCAGCATCGTTTAGAATATAAAACGTATAGAAAACACAAAACAATTTCAATCTATAATCGTTATGATGTTTTTATTTTTCCTCAACTATGATACCTCATAATGATCTAATCGTTTTAATGATGCTGTGTGGGTCGGAAAACTTGAAACCTTAGGCGGGACTTGAACCCGCATCTACAAATATCTGATTTGTTATGCTGATCCATTAAACTACCAAAGTTATTGATCTACCATCATTTATACTTATTTAAAATCAATTGTTGTAATAAATATAAAATAAAAGTGATTAGTTTTTCTCTTCTATTTTTAGCCAAATCAATTTCTCATGGACGATATTCATCTTCATGGAACTCAGGTAGTTGAAATCATTTGAAGCCATTTGAGTTCGTTTTTCATGAACTTTGAGTAGAAAAAAAAATGAGGATCACCTTTAAATAATGAGTGACACCAGGATGATTTCGAAAACTCATATATTTTAAGATTTTTTATTTTCTATAAATGAAGAAAAAATTTTTCTCTTTTTAAGACTTTGGACACCGCAGCAGAAACTCAAGTGGTATCAACATTAAGGCAACCAACGATTGCATAAAATTTAACAAAGCAATTGTGATTATAATGAATCAGATCGTACTTACAATAAAATATAATTCAATTTTAATTCAATTTAATTTTATAACGAACGGAAGAAAAAAACATAATAATTTTTACAAATAAATAGTTAGGTGGTAGTAAGCCGTCAAGTGTTACCGTCAAGTGTCGGTTAGAATCCGACGCTGAACAAACCAGACCTCTGTTCCTCAGGGATCAATGGATTAGTTCCTTACGAATTTCTAAAACGGTAAGCATTTTATGAATAAATAATCAAGTAAAAAAGGAGCATTACCAAATGAATCAAGGAGTCAAATGATACGTAGGTTAGAATCAGCCCCTAGACAAGCAAGACTTCCAATCCCTCAAAGATCGATAGATTTGTGGCGAAAGATACGGTAAGCAGATAACGATAAGAAATATTCGATTGGCATAACATTATATTGGCCTCAGATCATTAGCGGTGTGGTTTATCCTAAGTTGGGTGATGTACCTCAAATCGGGATAGACTTACATTGAATTTAATGACAGAAAAACTAGACGGTGTATGTGAGAGCAAAGCCAAGAGTCTTCTTCTGAGAGGAAGTGAAATGAGAGAGGTGTGGAAGAACTGTGGATGTGGATTAAGAGGAGTGTGGTTGGTTGCACAAGAGTAAAGCTGCTCAAAGAATCAAATGTTCGGCACATCGTGGACGGTAAACAGCACTGATTAAAGAAATGACAGTTATATTTAATTTAATTCGAGGACTACCTCCATTAAATCACCTCAAAAAATCGTGATGAAGACGGATGTGTGGGAGAACTCAAAGCGACAGAAAAAACTTCAATGATTGCGCTTATACGGCTATGAATAGAAAACTCAATGAAAAAAATTCTCTTAAGTGATCAATTATGCATAGTCTTGCACATAGGTCAAAAAGAAGAAATGCATATGCAAAAAATCGTTTCCATTTTTCACTAAAAGTTTTACTGATCGATCGATCGATCGATTGACCGATCGATAATCCGAATACAATTGACAGTTCTGTTAAAGTGTCATCGATAAATTATAAAAATACGATCTTTAATGGTAGTGACACCAAATAAAGACTTGAAAAACATTTTAAAAAAATTCAAAACGTTAACATTCAATCGGATTCTCTAATCATTTCAATCAGTAATAATGACGATTGAAACGAGTATATTCTAAAATGATACGTAGCGCTTTGGGAGGATGTGCTATATTGAAACGAAGTACCTATCAGGACTGGCAGGATCGTATCCTAACCCGATTCGGCCGAAACTATGATCTTTCCGGAGGCTGTAAATGGTGTAAACCAGGAAAATCTGTAAAGATAACTAGTACAAATTCGACATAGATTGTTAATCTGATCACTTTTTCTATCGGGCGAAAATTTCATTCAATCACTTTAACGATATCACGTCGAATCCGAACACATGAGCCTGGATAGTCTTGGAGCAATGTCATGCTCAAACCTGAACCTACTGTGTACCTTATTGAGTTCTTCCCCCAAAGACAGAGCTTTTTCCTTCTACACAGAAGTTTTTTGTTCGATACTAGCAAGAAAGCATTTCATTGCCTTAAAAAAAGAGGCATTCTAATTTACATTAAAGCTTCTTTGATAGAAATAACTCATTTACCAAATTGACAAAAACTCTCCTAAAGTTAGTAAACAAATTTTTCACTTCAATTGAACAAATAGTTTTAAACTACAATTAAGCTGAATATATATTGGATTGAAAAAGAAAACAGAAAGGTATTGACAAAGTTAAAAAGCTAAAAAATCTTTTCAGTATTTTTCAAAATCGATATTTTTTAAATTGTTAATGACGTGATGTAGCTGAGGGAGAAAAAAAACTTCTTCGTATTGTTTCCTTTCATCATCCTCTCATCATCCGGCTTGCAAGCACTCATCGTTGCTAAGCAGGAAAATTTTTTTCCTCATCTCAATTTTACCAGGTTTTCGTTTGATGGCCCATTTTTCTCTATCAACTTTGTTTACATACTCATTTTATTACTCTCATTTATTATTTATTACTGTTATAGGATATTTAAAGATTAAATGTCGGACTAATCTACCTCAATATGGAGATGCTTCATATATTCGTTGTCGTCATAAAATCGTTGAGGTGTTCGAATCAATGTCTATAAATTGACTGAGGATATCACGTCATTAAGGCTTGCTCTCTTAGAATGTACTAGTATCAATTCACCGACTGCTGAAGGAAGAGAAGCTAGGTTAACCTCGGGCGGACTCGAGCTCGTGTTAATGCCTGCATGACACAGCGGTCCACTTTACCACAACACCACGTGGTTGGTCAAAATTTGACGTAAAAACATTCCTTTGAATAATCCTTTTTCGGAATATGCTACTGATTAACTTATTCGTCGGATATCGTAGAGACAAGTAATTGATGAGCTGTTTTTTGGTGTCATGGCTTACAACATCCTCTGTCCAGCTTACCTCAGTGCCTACCTCACCAATCATAATACTCCCTATTATTGCTACTGGATCGTCCTAAATCGTACAGCACAGTTTCCCTGAGTATTAAAAACCTCTTCCTATATTTTCAAAAATTATATATATATATATATATATATATATTGTAAGATTTTTCACTAAACAAGAAATAACCGAAGTTTCGTGCTACTCCATAAACTCCAATTAAATGGTCCTCAGGAGGTAAAACAACTCAATGATCTCTTTTCGAAAACGAAAAAAAAAGAGCGCTAGGTAATCGATATAAAAATTTGTCTGCAAATTTAATAGGTTTTTGATAAACAGCAAAAAATTTGCCTACTTTTTTGAGAAAGAGATTTTTTTTACATTATCGACAAGCAGTTTGTTGTTCTTTGTATTCTACGAATAAAAAATGAGCACATCCTGTGATCCCCAAATAGGTAGAAGTAGTGAAAAAGAGCTTCTCGATGTTATCCATAAAGATGTCTGTCGATTTTCCTGGTTTTCTTCCAGAGAAGCGTTTTTTATCTAAGCTCCATTTCATACCTCCTTAATCGAAATGGTATCACCTTGACAAACTCCTGTTCCAATGAGGATCAACGTTGGTGAGATTAGGTAAAGAAATTGCATCTTCGCTGTGCAATTTTGATAACTCCATCTAATCTATAGGAGTTATTATGCATGTTGGAGTTGTACCTTCTGAAGATGGTATCACTTTGGCTTCATCAAATTCTTCTTCTACTTCGAATCCCATGGCTGTGAAGATGTTCTACATGAGCTTGCAGCTGCTTCTAATCAATCCAGAAGCCAGACGCTTACATAATCACATCTCTAAATAGATCACAACTATTCAACCAATTCCTTGCAATTTCAATCAATATTTTAATTATGAGAATCTCTAAAACTAAGCAATTCTTTCTATTAAACGAACACTACCTCGAAAATGAGCCTCACTAGGCGAGAAAAAATGCTAAAATATTCATATAACAAAAAGAAACGGCTTCAAACCTTTTTATATAAAACAAAAACCATCAATATTAAATGTGTTCATGAGTTATTTTCGGAGATTTTCCTGGATTGAGAACGATTTAAATTGAGGTAGTCGTCAAATTTTTATAAGTGCACTTGACTACATCGTTTGACTTCTCTGAGTCATAAAAATTAATGAGCTAAGAAAAAACAGCTATATATTTAGTAGTTCAAAGATCACTTCGATACAAAAAAAAAGTTCTTTTTCTTTATTGATTACGAACGCATTAATGTTTTCATTATTTCGCCTAGTATTTATTGATTTTTCAACGTAAGCATGATTTTTGTATTCCATAGATATTTTTCAGCATATTTATAAGCTTCTCCTTTATTTCAAACACAATATGATCATTGCTTAATGACGTCATTTTTTCTAATGATGCTGAGTTAATCGCAAAACTGAGAACCTCAGGTGGGACTCAACATCATTAGCGATTATATGAACACCATTATAGCCTATTATGGTTGATTGGAAATTAAAATACTTCTAAAATGACGTCATTTTTATAGATATTTCGTTAGTTTTCTCTATTTTCTTTTTTTTCCTCACTTTTGTTTATTCCTATTATAATCATATCTTATCTTGTCTGAATTTACATATCTACTGAAGCTTCCGAGCATATTATTTATCTTAAATATCTTATAGACTAAATAATATATTTCTTAAAAGCTAACAAATACGCATGGAAACAGAGTTACTGTAGAATAGAGATACTGTATATGTTTTGATACTGCAGATTACTGTATGAGTACTAGAGCCGTAAGAAATACTGTAGATTACGGTGTCTCTGAGCAATTTTTAAGTGATCGGCGTTGTCGTAAGAGAAACGACAAGTAGTTTAGCAAGTAGTTTCTGAACTCGCTTAGAATAAAGCTTGAATTTCTCTAATAATGTTTACCTTTTAGTAAATTCTATGAGTACTGTGTAAGCCAAATAGTCATAATAATGAGTTGTCATAATAATGCCGCCACTTTGATTCTCTGGCTTAATCCAATGAGGTGTTTTATCCTATTGAGGTAGGTGAGTTGATTCCAAAATTGTAATGGATAAAGATCATCAATATTAGTGACAAATGATTTAGATAAAAAAGTAATCAGCTGCATTTATAAACTTTTACGATTCTTCATGAAGCTGAATGTATGTGAGCTTAATCAACATTGAGGTAATTTGGAGGCAGTTAACCCGTGACGACTAACAGCACTTACGCTTAAAGCTGCTAAGTATCTGTGATAAGGCCTTATCGATTTTTATAGCGATCAATAAATCTCATCAAACAGAACCAATAATATTTTTCCTATATTTTCCAACAAACTTTTCTTTATATAAAATAGTTTTTGTTTTTGAAAAGAATTTAAAAAATCGTCGATTATGATTTTTCTTTTTTCATATTGTATTTTGTATGAGGAGTGAAAGAGTGAGTGATGCGAAAAAAATAAGTTTTTTCTTTATTGATTACAATTAAATTAATGTTTTATTTTTTATTTTCGTTTGGTATTTAGTTATTTTTTTTTCCGCATGTGCAATTTTTGTACTGACAAATCTTTATCTCATTCGTACCGTCCTTCCATTTTTTATCTTTCATTCAACAGATTTTCTTAGAAGTTCTATTGGCTCCTCCTTTGTTTCAAACGCAATATAATCATTGGTCAATGACGTCATTTTCTTTATGATGCTGAGTTAATCGTGAAACTCAGAACCTTAGGTTGAACTCAACGTCATTAGGGATATCAGACCACTATTATAACCTATGGTAATATCCATGCTAAAACTCTTTTTTTGTCGCAATCGTTTCGTACTAAATGATTTCTGGTTCCATAATTTTGCATTTCCTCCATTATGTTGCGTCAAAATTATCCTCAATCCTCAAAATTATCCTAGATCAAAAATAAAAATCAATAAAGGTACGAGTCTGGATGTTTCCATTTCATTCGTTCAATCCATTCTTGGTGTGAGTTCAGTCGGGTTCGGAATACATGTAAGTAGCAAGCATACTCGTTATAGAGGATGTTTGATAAATTCTTTCAATTACTAAATTTGAAAGTTTCTTTAAGCTGTTAAACAAAATAAAGAGAATATTTGCTCATTACGTGATTTTGGAGGTCCGCAATCTGTCTGGATGACTAACGCCTGCAGTGTTGATTTTTCCCGATTGTCAGCCTGATTTTCCCACGCTCCGTTGAGCATTCATACAACGTTCCGACAAGACGTCCTCATTCGAGTGCTTTCGGGCATTTTCCGACCGCACAGCCACCGGATATTTTGTCGCGACGCCGCCAGAATACTGCGACCTCCGACCTCCAGTTTGATGTTTTCCTCCAATCATTTATTGCTTTTTATTTCTTTGAATTGAGAATGATTATCTCCATTGGCACTATAATGTTAGAAGATCGCTATTCTAAACAATCATGCTTTTAATATTTTGCATATTTACGCAATTTATATTTTGAATAATAAAATGAACAAGGACGATAAAAACCACAGCATATTTATGTTTACGCTTTTACGAGGTAGTCAATAAATAAACAAAACATGAACACCTCTTGATCATTCATAAAAATCGTTTCTAAGCATTGTTTTTTTTTTATTGAATGAGGGATTTGGAAAGCCGTTGGAAGACATCCATAAAGATTTACGATGTATATGAGATATGAAAAAAAACCTTTAACAACCTCTTCTACCGTATACCATCAGTTTTTCTGTTTGTTTGTTTGTGTTTGTTTTTGTTTTTTTCAACAAATAACACCCTATTGAAAAACGTTAACTAGGAGCCATTCATTCATGAATAGCTTAACTAATAAGAGAATTTTTCAGAGAAAAAAAAAACCTCAGCTATTCAAAGTTTGAATTACTTTATTTTTACATTTTAATTTTTATAAGTCAATTTTTCGACACCACCTAGCAAGAGGAACAATTTTTTACATGTTACAATGCTAATACTGTCCTAATTAGAATAATGTTTCCTCAGTACTTCGAAGTGTACGAGAAAAGTAATTTTAAAAAAAGTCACTCAAACAAATTGGCAACATGCCAAGATTACTGATTTGCTAGATCATTACGATTTTTATTGACTTGAATCACACACTAATAATGCTAAGTGAATAACAAAATTCAAATACCTCAGATAAGACTCGAACTCGTGCCTTCATATATGAGATTTGTTATGCTATCGATTGCACTATAAAAGCTCCTACGATCTACATTAACTTAATGCTTCACTTATCAATTCCAAGCTGATGTCATATCAGAACTCGCCTATTAATAGTGGCACACTAGACCGGATATCTGTAGTAGCGTTCCATAGGTCGTAGGTAGGTCCGAGTTCCGACTGAGTTACAAAGTCTTACGATTCACTCAGCATCATTAGAGATATATGGAAATCACCATTAGAACCTATTGTAGTTTTTCTTCATGCCTCTCTCTCTCTCTCCCTTAATACTGAGTTAAGTGATTTCAGGAATAACGACTATTCCGATATAAATTTAAAGCAGAAAGTAAAGCTTAGAAAGAAAAGTGATGTTATAAGAATACGTACTGTACATCACAGCATTTCAAAATCGCTTGTGCATAATTTTAAAAATGGATTTTCCTTATATTTCAGATTTTGATCTATTTCACCTACAGCTGTCTTCACTAATTTGATATCAGATATTAAAGGTTATAATGGTATTCTTCTTATATCACTAAAAATAATGAGTTAATTACAAAAACCTCAAACCTCCCGCCTGAGGTTGCAAGTTTAGCAGCAAACTCACAATCTTTAAGGACATAATTTCACGTACTATTGAATTTAGTATAAGTTTTACTACTTTGAAACGGAAAAAAAAAATGATATAACATTAAAATTTATACAAAATTCATTGTTTATGTTTACTTTTATGACTCACGTTTGAGTCTCACTTCTAATGTATAGAGAATAAACGTTTTTCACTCATCTTACTAAGTAATTTGAATAACATAAAGCTCTCTCATTTACATTTTCTATTATAACAACATAATTCGTCAATATTTTACTAGTCAATAGTCATTTATTCATTGTTTTAGACATAATCGTGATTTTATTTTATTTCGAAATGATATTATACTGTCCGTAGTTGTGCTGAATTGATCGCAAAACTCGAGACCTCAGCCAGGATTCGATCCCGGACTTACAGATATCCAGTCTGTCGTGCTGATCCATTACGCCACTAATGCTCTTGGTCTACGATCACTCACAATGCTTCACTTGTAATGGATCAGCACGGCAAATCGGATATCTGTAAGACCGGGATTGAGTCCCGTCTGAAGTTCTGAGTTTTGTGATCAACTCAGCACAACTACGGACAGTGTAATGTTGATTGTTTATTTACATATTTACGTTTACATTTTGAAATTTTATAGTTTTTTCTACGTGTAACGATTACGGTTGTTGTAAACAGTGAATATTTTTACTAGTAAACAACAAATATTGTTTATTTCCAGTTATCGATCGTTTAGACACATGAATATTTCCCTAATTATAAATGTCCTTCTATTGAAAGTCAATGTTGCAGTCGGTATCAAATATTGCTATCAATGTTCTGATGCAAATATTGAAACGGTTAGTTATCCATTCTGAGTTATTATCCTCTTGTTTGCTCTATTTTCCTCCCTCCTGATTTTTCACTTCTTCTTCATGGAACTAAATAGTTACTTGCTTATTAAATAAGCCGATTATTTAATTGAGTCGAAGTTTGTGAGTGATTTAGACTTGACAGAATCTATGATTGCTCAAGATAATGAAAAGCTTTAAATTAAGCTCTCTTTCTATGGATCTGTGCTACACATTCATTTCCACCATGACATCGTTGAGGTGTTGAATGCAACCCATCTATAGACTGCCTTTATTTGAGCAGTATTTCATCAAGTTAATGTTGCTTATTTTTTCCCAATATTCTGCCTCGAATTCATCAACCTCTGAAGCTTAAAACCCTTAGATTCTTCGGGACTACCTCCAAACAGTTTCATTTGGGTTACTATGATATTGATTTTGTAATGCAATTTTTCTCAATATAGAAGCTTATTACGTTTCATGGTAGTACATTTTTGTTGAAATTAACCTGGATATACTAGGAAGCGTGCGGCGCAGCGGTGAAGGTGCCGCAGTGACACGCATGCCTGAATCGAGTTCGCCGCCGACCGTAGGCTTATCAAACCTGCTATCCCTCAAGATAGAAAAATAGATATCAGAAAAATAGATATCAAAGGAATCTGGGTAATATAAATAACACCAACTGGGAAAAGTGTGGTCAACTCGAGTAGCTATATAGATCAGGTTTACATTCAATCACCTCCACGACCTCATGTTGAACACGAATGCGTAGGCGCATCCTCAAGAAGAATCGATCAACGCTAAAGCTTAAACCATTACACTTTTTAAGCACTATGGAGCGTTTTTCATAAATCCACGAGTGCTTCAGGATAGAAATCGAAATAAGTTGACGAAATGCGACAGGTTTGAATATTTAAGAACAATTCGAAAAAAAAATGTATTCACTTATTAATGTAAATTTATTATATTATTTATCGCTAAAATTTTTTTCGATGCATTTAAATTATAAGTTTTCCACATTTTCTTTTCGTAACTCTTTTTAATAAAACTTTAATAAAATAAATAAAATATAATAAACTTTTTTCAATACTAATCAAAAGCTTAAGCTTATAAGTATTGAAAAGAGTTTATCAATATAGAAGACGACAACTTAATGCTTTTTACAAAATTACAAAAGATCAAATTTAAAATATCAACACGTTAAATAATATGCTGTTGTTTTTTCCTCTGCTTCTGCACTGTTGCACTGGTGCAAAAGTAAATACGGTTTTAATAGTTATAGTATGGCCAATTCACCGTATATACTTTTGCACCAAGTTAATATCTTAAAGTAACACGCCGTTTCACCACCAGATTCAGTCAAAACATCTGACATCGGATTTTTCTTTGAAACGATACTATTCAGATTTAACGTACCTCTTGTTGAGTGCGACAGTATGTGTTATTCTCTCAACGTTACATCTTTACACGTCAGAGATCGAGAGCTTCTACCATTCGGTGAGTTACAATTTAGTTAATTACCTATTCAAGGAGCTCTAAAACATAGAGAGTGAATACAATAATCACTTATCAACAAAAAATATACCGATAAAATCAATATAAAATCAAAAAGAAAATCTATATTATCAGATTTTCAATAAATTCTATTCGTAGAACTCTTGAATATTCAAGCAGAATACAATTTCCATAAATTCAAAAACTTAGAAGTTTCTATTATATCTCTAATTATGTTGAATCAATTATAAGGCTTGAGACTAAAAACCCTCAGTGACTCGCCTGAGGTCGCAAGTTATCTGATTGACTCAGCATCATGAAAAATCCAATGTAAGAACGAAACTTTTATAAACCTATCATAGTTGAAAGAAAATGAACAAATTACTTAGACTTTCGATTTTTGTAAAAAAGGAAAGAAAAATCGATGCTAGATTGAGAATGTGCATCGATTTTTTTCGGAGAAAACATCGGAGCTTCTCAGAACTCCCAGCATTTTCTTTCAATCACAGGAGTTTCATATTCTATTCAAATTGCATCAGCTTCACTTTCTGCACATCACAAAAAAGTTGTTTTATATTCAAACAGTAAGAAAAGCATAAAAAGTTTTTCCCTTACTACTAGATCAATTTGTATAGCTGCTTAAATTGTCTGTCTTCATGTTTCTGTGCTTTATGTAGCAGCTCTTCCAAACCTTCACTGTCTTCCACGACTGTTTTCTGAAATCTGGAAGAGCTTCACCGGGGTGACCTCGAGCTCCCATCATCAGAGATCTTTTGCGTACATGGTTTAGAGGGGTATTAAAACTTTGTAATGAAGCTCGTTATCAGGATGGTACCTAATCCTAATATACGCTAACAATGGAGCTGAACTCCAGTGTGAAAAATGTTGAACCTCCGTGAACTTAGAAGTCTCTTTTGCAAAGCTGTTGTTAGTGCTGTACATGACTATACGGCACTGAACAGTACCTACCAGTAACAACAATTGCTGAGAAACAAGGAGGAAAAAAAAAATAAAAATTCTAGGTGATTCTATTCAAAAAAGTCTTGATTCTTTACCTTGTTCTAACGGGATCAAAAATACCTATATGGTTTTAAGAAATAAAAAAATTTTTAAGTTGACTTGTAGTAGTAGTGATGGTACTACAAAGAAGAAGTTCATATCGGCATCTAAGCTTATTAAGCGTGTTGTAAATTATTTGTACTGAACAAATTTGCAAGGATAATCAGCGCTCAAGACTGATGACGTCACCTATTTAGTTTATTTTTTATTTTATCAAAAACATTTTAAAATTGCTATTCAATAAAGTTGTCTGATGAGAATCAATTTAGGATTTGCTCACGGTTGTTCACAATATGTTCTAAGTGGTGATGTAGGAGCAAATCCGTCATGTGTGACAAAAGACATTTTGCTCAGGTGATTACCGTACTCTTACAAAGTAAGGAAAAAATTGATCAGAATGCAAAATTAGTCTAATATCTTTTCTTTACCAAGTTTTCGAGGCAAGCTTTTCCCTTACATAATACGTGAAAGTGAAAAATTTCTCTTCACAGGACCATACCACGGTATGTAGTGCAAGCGGAATACTGTATGTGTGAGGACGATCTATGCAATCGAGTCAATCGCGTATTCACTATACCTCAACGAAATTCACCTGCACATCAGCATTTTTTTGTAAACTATATGAAAAATCTAAAGAAATCATCCTACTTCAATAATTTACATTGTTTAGCTCTAATATTATTTTTTACTAACATTTAAAAAAAAAGGCGTATTTTACGAAGCGAATAAGTTCTTGAGTGTTCAAACAGATGTATTGATTGCTTGAGATCATAGTTTTTGATACATTATCTATAAGTTGAAAAAGCATAAAAACTAAATATGTTAGACAATAAAAAATACAAGAAAGTTAAAATGTGTATGAGTTATGATGAGTTGAAAAGCTGAAGAGTGACATCATATTATTACCTATCATCATCATTAACTGTAGTGATTAAGTAAATGCCGTAAAATCAATTGTTCCAGACGTAAGCGACAGACCTCAATTGCCTCTATTTATCATATTGTTGTTCGTTGAGAATGTGCCTTTTTTTTATGTTGAATATTTGAAGAAATTATCGTTATTTCTGTTTTTTTTTTGAAAATACTATTAAAATACATTTATTTTATTGATTTTATGTGTAATGGATAAAGATTTTGAATGAAATGTTTACTGTACTGTTTATATGAAAAGCGAAAGAAGCTTCTTCTCTGACTGTAAGCTCTCTACGGAATTTTCCATTTGGTGCAATCAGTTGTCTCAATGCAGGTGATCCGTAAAAACCACGATACTCGTAATTATAAGGAATGAAAATTAAGTTAGCATATGAGGATAAGGTAGCGTTCGTTATTGCAGAGAATCTGATAAGCATACGGATAAGCATAATGATAAGCATTGATGTAATCTGTCTTGTTATAGACGTATGCCGTCCATTTGTTGTACTGAATTTATTGTAAAATGGTTAAAGTAGGCGTGGTTCAGTACTTTGTGACTCATTATCATATTAATATTTTCCTCATTTCCATAAAGACCTCTGAGACCATTGACAGACTAGAAAAACCTTTTCATTTGGCTTTGAATACCTCATATTGTAACAATAGGCAAGTAATGCTAATTCTGTACGTTTTTCGACGCCAATGAAAGAAGATTTTAATGTGGAATGATAGGGGTACAGTTTAAATTATCTAGTCTGAAATCTAAACTTGTTAAGCCAAAGCTAAGGTAACAGGCAGCTATCTGAAGTATCAGAAATCGGCTCAATAAGTTTCAGAATAAATGAAACCTCATTTCAACAAATCAACTTATAGATAAAAGCTATTCCATTAAGGAGGAAATACTATGACTAATTTGTGAATCATTCACATACCAATATAAAAAAATCAGAATTAAATAACATAGATAAGCTTTGGCATTGATCAATCCCTCTTGAGGGATGCGCATTCGTTTTCAACGTGTGATATCGTGGAAGTGGTTGAATACAAGCCTGGTTTCCATAGTGACTTCAGCCGATCACTTTTCACCAATCCAGTGCTGTTCGTTTTACCCATATTTTTCTGATAACAATTTACCGGCTCCGGAGGAATAGCGACTTGGAAGGCTTGGGGATGGCTGCGAACTGATTCGCGCCTGTGCCATTTCCACCACAGCGTCACCGCGCCCCCTAAATAATAATTACAGCTTTTGATTCTGACCCACTCACTAGTTGTGAATAGGCGAAAAAGTCAAATCATTTTCTACACTGTTTTCCAATTATTTTTGAAGTATTTTGAACTTTTTATTTTCATTCAGTGGCTCAGTGGTGGAAGTGCCGCAGTGACACGTCGGCCCGAATCAGTTCGCGGCCGCCCCCCAGGCCCACCAAGCCCGCCATCCCTCCAGGGTCGGTAAATTGGTACCAGAGGAATCTGGGTAAGATAACTGGCACTGTTTGGCGAAGAGGACTGGGTAAGATAACTGGCACTGTTTGGCGAAGAGGCGAAGTCACTGTATAGGCGAGGAACATTGAACACGAATGCGTAGGCGCCTCATTCTACAAGCGATTGATCAACGCCAAAGATTATCTTACTAGCTCATTTATAATTCGCCTTTTTTGATTTTTAAATTTCAAGAAATTTCAATACCCTTATGATGATATCCACCACTGTGCGTTAACCTCATTGGACAAAAAATTCAAGGTACGAGTTTCTTCAAATTCAACACATACCATTCAATACAAAGCTAAAAAGCTTAAAAGTTAACTGAGATTTCTTGCCGATTTCACTTTCTCTACTTTGAAAATTCTCTCTTGTTGTAGGTAAAAGTATAGATGAAAGAAAAACTCTGTTCAATATAATATTTTTAACATCCTTCATGCTGGTGAGTGAATCGCAAAACTTGCAACCTCACGGGGGACTCGAACCCACATCTACAGACGTGATTGAATCAAATAATAATCCTCATTTTTGCAAAATTTATTACGAATAATAATTTCATACCGTAAACTAAGTCACAGTGTACGAAATTGATTATTTTAAAGTTTCGAAAGAAAATGATGACGTAATAATTACGTTATTACACGCGTAACGAAATGATGGGAGGTGCGCTGGTATCGTTCTTACAAGAAATGAAACCATTCTTTTAACTCTGAACAAGAGTCAAATCAAGCGTTCCTCCATTCATTTAGGTTCGATAAGTTAATAGATGAATTAGTATGATAATCAACTGAAAGAATAGAGCACACTGATAGAAGTTTATCAACTCACAACTCCTCATCTGCTTATACCGCAAACACATTCAATCACCACTTCTACGATTCTTGATGAAATGGAACATTTTATTCATTCGGGTTTAATGAATCAGTGAGATGAATCACCATAGAGGATAATTCGTGCTACTGCATGAGGATTGAGGGTTCGTTATCACGGCTCATCATTTTTATGATTTGGATCAACATTCACTAAGTACTTTCGTGATTTTTAGATGAAGTCGGATGTAGGTGGCCAATTCTATAGGGATCGATCTGCTCCGAGGATGCGGTTCTGGAACGCAGTTTCATTTTAGTCAAATAGCAGAAGAAATAAACGTTTTTGATTTGTCCTACCACTTTCTATTGTTTTTGCTACTCAAAAAATAGAAAAAAAAAACGTTTCACTCTTCCTAGAACCTTTCTCCTCAAGGCGTACGATCCAAAAGACTGTTTGTAAATAAGGAGTTAATTATTAAAAATAACTTAAAAACTCTAAAGTGATCTTTAATCGTTTGAATTATTTGATAAGATATAGTGATATCACAACAAAACTAGTTGAAATAATTACGATAAGCTTCGGCGTTGATCAGTTCCCTGTGGCGAGATACGCCTACGCATTCGTATTCAACGTGATGTCATGAAGCTGATTCAATGTGAGTCTGGTCTTAACAGTGACTTGAGTTCATCACTCCTTAACAAGACACTGTTGTTAATTTCACCAAAAATTCTTTGGTCCTAATCTACTGACGAGAAAAAGATGTCGAGCTTGGTAGGCTCGAGAGACAGCCGTGAACTGATTCCGATCTGCTTCTCACTGCGACACCTCCACCACTCTGCTACTGCATCTTCAGCGAACATAGTAGATCAAAGTAAACACTTCCATATAAACAATAAGTATTATTGTTGTCCTTATTAATAATCACTGATCAGTGCTCAAATAAGAGATAAAAGCTTTTCTATCGATTTTTTGATGACTGCTGAAATTCTGTTCCGTTGGTGAGGAATGAGTTCTGCCTGGACTCTATTTTGTAGTTTGATATCAATTTAAAAATAATAATCACTACTGAAAAAAATAAAGCACCTATAAATAACGTTACTGAGAAAAACTTTAAGGGAGAAAAATTTGTATTTTCTATTTTTTATTTTCTTCTTTTTTTCTTTATCGATATTTTGGTAGATTTTTTTATAAGAATCGAACATTAAAGTATATTGATGAAAGATTTACTAGTCAAACAATTCGATCGATCGCTATCTGTTTTCTCTTTCAGTTCATTTTTATTCTGAATTTTGTCTCACCGGTAATTGTTCTTTGTAGTATTGATCGTGTTCAATGAAATGATGCTGAACAGCTTTTGGTAGATGATCTTCACGTAATCGAAAAGAAAAAAAACTTCGTTGAGGATTTTCAAGCAAGCAGCTAGCTTTCATTAGAACGACTCGTTTTTGATGAATTCATTCACTCGTCCGTGGATGTTTTTTTTTTTCTTCACAGCGCGTCTCGAACTTTTTTTTTCTGAGAAAAAAACTGATATCTTCTACGAATGACGTCATTATCAAATGATTGAAAAAGTAAGTTTTTTTTTTTCTTTGGTGAAAGCGCGGCAAATGAAATGAAACGGATGCAAGAATGATTGTATCGGTTATTTTGCTACTCATCACAATATTTACATAAAAAAATATTTTGAAATACTAAAAAAAATAAATAATATGCATTGAATACAATGCATGTTTCTTTGACAATACCGTAAACCATTCAAGCTTCCATTGTTTATGTTTTTGATTGAGAAACGATTTCGTTTTCCTTTCCATTTAGATCTCTATGTACTTGAGAACAAAAGTAAACAAATAAATATTTTGCTATAGTTTTGTTTACACATAAAATAAAGTTCAATGAATCAATGATGAGCGAAGGACAACGAATTGCACTGTATAGAAGTCCTAGCAGAAGGACCAGCTTCTATGAGTATTTCAAAGGTCAAATATGTATGATGAAATGAAGAGAAAAAGCTTAAACAAAACAAAATCAGCATGGCACGCATTCGGCTTTAAGAAGAAGCCACCGATCAACTAGCAGACTCAAAAACTTTGCATTAACCTTATCGCTACAGTAGTCTACTGTGCTACAAAGACATCAGCCGACACTTCAACCACGTCATGAAATCAGCGCAACATCCATGAAGCATTTGGATGACGTCTTCTGAAATTTAATCGACAAACACATTGTTTAGCTGATGTTCGTAGAGCAGACTTTCAGAATGCATATAAATTCGAGATTCAGAAAATTGAACATCGACAGCGTAGTGACAGGTAAGCAGGTCAATTAACAAGAAGAACACTTAAAAGATGAGCGAAAAGATGAACTATGGAGTACTAGACTCCGAAAGATTGCAAACGTCCTTCTTTACCTTAAGCTTTTCTGCCAACACAAAGGAGAAAATTGTACGCTGCTACATCAACTATATACATTAAGCTAAGGGATTTGCCTCATGTACGTCACTATGCTTAAGGAAGACCACCACCACCACCATGGGCTGCGGTCACGTGAGAATGAAACGCATGGAAATGACAATGAGGACTCGTACGACTAAAAATGACGAACCATCAAAGTATTCTAGGAATTATTAAAATATAATATGAAATTCTTCATTTTTTTTTCGCATACGGCTCTAATCCAGAAACAGCAGCTCGTAAGCTTCATCAATTTGAGCGTATTTTCCAGAAATGATTGAAGCTAAGTTATCGTGTTTTTATTTTGTTGATATCTTTATTCTCTGGACCACAACTCTACTAGAATTAAATGAGGAAGAAGAATACAGAATCACTCTATGAATGTGATGATCTTAGTTACCGTAATTCAACTGATGTGATCTACTAATAGAGGGTGAAAATTTTTCAATTCCCTCAACAGTAGCAGCTGTATCCGATTTTCAGCTTCTTTTTTGAATTATATAAGGTAGTCGTGTTCTTTTATAGATTTCCAATCGATCGATACAGTACAAATGTTTTCGTCAGAAAAAAAATAGAACAAGAGTGTTGAATTTTAACTCAATGAAAGTTTAATGCATAAAATTTGAAATCGCTAATTATTTTTGAACGAAAAAAAGACTTAATTTTATTTTATTTTATAAATATAATTTATGCTTTTTAACATTTCATGTTTACTAAATGGCTTCCTCAAAACTCAGTGAAAATGGTTATTGATTAAAATTCGACACGGTTCAAGAGAAAAAATGATGATAGTAACAGTAACAATAGTAATAAAAAACAAGGAAGCCCAATGGCGCAGTGGTGAAGGTGCCACAGTATCACAGTTCAAGTTAGTTCGCTGCCGCTGCCAGCACTAGTAAGGCCGCCATCCCATCGGGGCTCGCAAGTTGGAGCCAGAAAATCTGGGCATGATAACTAGCACTGTGATGGTGAGGAATGGTCAACTCAATCACTGTATAGACGAGGCTCGCTTTTAATCACCTTCACGATCATACGTTCAACACGAATGCGTAGGTGCATTCCTTTCCACAACGAATTCATCAACGCTTATTCTGTCCAATAAAATTTACATATGAGGAAAATTTATTCAAATAAACACCCTACAGCATCAATATCTTAAAAGCTGATAAGGTTCTTTAACATAAATAATATGATAAACAACGTAAGAAAACTACCAAAGTTATTGTAGTAAAATTAAAAATACAAAAAAATATTTCTATATGTAATATAGAACACTGAAAAAAAATCAAATCGATTTTTTATCGACGTGAAATTCTCAGAATACTAATAAATTCGTTTCAATAAATGATTTTTTTTATTTGTTATTATGCATTGACCTCAATGCAACAATTATTCAAATTGAAACGTGTCCTCAATATTCAACACAACAACACTTTGAAAACTCAATGACGTCATCGACGTATCATATCATTGAAAAAAACATACCACGTGTTTTTTTCTTGCTAAAGGAATACAAATATAGTCATTTTGCTTAAAAACATTCGTCTTCCCTCATGAATTCCCTCATGAGTGAAATGAAATCATTTGCTTTTTTCCTCACGAGGGAGATGAAATCATTTGCTTTATTTTTACGAATTTAAAACTTTGAGCAAATGATATTTTTCATTTTATTTCTTACTAAATTTGAAAGAAAAATAGTTAATCAATAAAGGTTTTGGCAGAAAAAAAAAATCAGCTTGAAAAATTATATTCATCTCTTAGAAAATTCATTAAAAATGATCAATTAAACTCAATATTAAAAATATTTTTTTTATATAAGAATTTTTATAATTGTAATTTATTAAAAAAATGACGAAAAGGTGAAGCTACATACATTATAAAATTTGCATATTCAGATTATTAACTAATTATCGCCATGAACTTGTAAAACTACTAAGAATAAGTTAAGGTCAAATTACTAAAAAAAAGTAGAATAATAACAATAATAATAATAATAATAATAGTATTGATAA
>KN716561.1:28456-45718 GCA_000816705.1 Dictyocaulus viviparus
CCGATTCGAGTCGTTAGTTGTTCAAACAAATCGATATTCATAACCAAATTCGAATTACCGGAACACCTACGCCACCGAAACCTCTGTTGTCTCATGTTCCAAGGAATAGTTCTTCTACAGTGTCATAAGCAACACTAAGTGGCTGGTGCCTTCGTTTTCGTTTCGGCTAGTCCAATGACCTCGCATCTGATTTCTTCATTCATGTATTAGAAGGTCTTCTATGGAAGATTCTGATGCGTGTACTTCCTAGTCATTCGATTGCGGGCTTTTGGCCAAATCGACAAGCAGGATACAATCTATATACACATAAGCACAAGTACGTACTCATACATAAGTGTTACTAAGTGCATACAGAAGGTATGAGTCGACCATCACAGCAGAATCAAGGAGTCCATCCCATGAATCTACTCGCGTCTCAAGGCAAGTACACGGTCGCTTTTGGATCGCGATTCACCTCTTATACGCCACCTGGGGTGGCGCCACGTAGCCTCGCGACTAACCGGCTTGAGATCCCTCAGCGAGGGAGATCCGTGGCCTGCATTTAAACTGTCGGAAAATGTTCTCGTGGGAGTCAAATTGGAGTTTTCATTAATTAATAAACAACAGTTCACTTTGGGATAAACTGGTACTCTGCCATGAATAGATTGTCTCACCCTCGTAGATAAGACGTATTGCCACTAGTTCGACTCTGTCAAGATCCAAAAACAATATAGTTGGCATATATCTATGTATGGACTATTTATGAACAAGTCATACTTACTTCGAATTTCTTATCTTCATCCTTACTAGTGGTGAACATATTCTCAGTAGGCATACCACCTTGGGTTTGTACTGATAGTGCTTGTTCTGAACCAGGCTCACCGGAGCCCTGCACTCGATCTATAAAAGAGCACTACTCAATTCTTAGCATTTTTTGCGCATATTTACAAAATGAGACTTCATAAAAATGTATTCAAAGAAGTAATTCAGTAATTGCCGGTAGTAATTTTGACACTTTTTTGATGTCCCACTTTATCACGGATAATCACAAAGTTTCACAGGAAAAAAAAGTTTCACTGTTCTTTACATACAATTTAGTATAAATAGATGTTTCAATTTTTGAAGCAAAATTATTCAATGTCTTAATATTATCAAATCTGGTAATAAGAATCTAATTATTTTTCTGTAGAATTTCTATCCTTAGTAAGAAGCATTCTGTTAGATAAATGAAATACTGACAAAAAATACAGTTTTCTTCAACAAGCTATTTTCGAAATCCATTCTTTTATGAAGAAATATTCAGCTTTCGCCACAATAAAAATATAGTAGATTTTCTATTTGAACCACATGACGAGGTACTGAAACGTAATTGTTAGAAAAAATAAGAGTTCAAAGAAAAAACGTACAACTGTTGATAATTTGCTGTCTGTAGGTCTCTGAATTCACATCATTCATCGTTAGGGTGTTCGTAAAACTTGCGGAAGACTGATCCGGAAACGGTCTCATAAGACCGGATATTCGTG
This sequence comes from Dictyocaulus viviparus, assembly GCA_000816705.1. Lineage (NCBI taxonomy): Eukaryota > Metazoa > Nematoda > Chromadorea > Rhabditida > Metastrongylidae > Dictyocaulus > Dictyocaulus viviparus. The sequence continues at coordinate 29,959 of KN716561.1, forward strand.
GAAGATTATAACGCTGGCGAGTCTCTACTTCGCGAGTTTTGTCACCATCAGGACGCTGAAGGATTCCAAACTCATTGAGTTATTTAATAACTGTTCTTTAGTAGTGATATTGGGAGCGATTCGAATATAGAATGAAGAAAATGTTTCCAACGGTCCCAAAAAGGTATACATCCATTTTCCAAGCTTTTCATGAGTTTTTCAAGTGTGTACGAGAGCATTACTGTAGGCATTAAGAAATAATGAGTAAAAAACAAAGTAAACATAATGAAACTCACTACTCCGTACTGTGGTGGAACACTGATTGCAATATTTAACATTCCCATACTTTCCTGATAGTTAGAATACCGATCCACGTCGATAGCATAGGATTCCCTAATCCTGATTCCGACCTGGGCTTCTTCCAGAACCACGTAGATTTCAGGTTGACCTCTTTCAACATTATTGACGTAGATCAGTACTCCTTGAAAAAAAATCTTAGGAAGATGGCAAAATTCAAACACACTCGAAGACTTCGCAATCAAATTTTTAGTTGATTTTTCTAGGAGAATCAGTAGTACAGTAGTACAGGTAAAGTACTTAAAATATCTGATAAGACATTATGTATTATTACAAATTAAATTCAAAGTTCCATAGTGAATATAGTAACTAAACAAATTCTGTTGCAATAAAAAATATTCCAGCATATGTAAAAATGGAGTGATAAATTTGTATTTCAAATAGGCATTTGCTTTTCTTTCTGTTGCGTATCGATGTCATTTTTATTTGAATGGGTCAAAGTTTAAATAGGTATGAAAGTACATATTGTATTAATGTGCAATACAACACATCTTCAAGCTTATCATCTTAAAAATTGAATAAAAAAGCTGAAGGAATTGTTTTAGAAAAGCCATTGAAATATGCTTGCAAGGTACGAAATGAAAAGCCTAAATTATTTTGATGCGTAGAAAATTCACCTTTGAATCGTTGTAATCTCATTGTATCAAAGTATCTCAGGATGTTTCCAACTATTATACTAGTACGATAACGAAAACGTCTTGTATCCTTTCTAGCAACAATATGAACTCGATCGGTACCAGTTGCCTCAATTGCAACACCAGTGATTACCGTAGTGTTCGTCGGCTGCACAAGATCCTGTTGAGCCATTCCACGTCCAAGGAGACCTGGAAATATTACCAATGACCTTCCGTAGTCAATTGCATTTTTCTATCAACTATGATAAGTTATAATGGTCTTGTTATTATATTTCTAATGATGTTGAGTTAGTTAACTAATTAACTAGTAAATTAACTCAGCATCATTAGAGTTTATATATATTCCCTTGAAAAAAATAAAGTCGCGTGAATAACACGTATGTATGGGTACTGCGAAGAGTGGTAATAACCATAATGGTCATCAGAATAGGAATTGTAGACAGAGATTACCACGATTAAGAATTTTGCAGCGATATAGTATCAATTTTATATCTAATTCTACGAAGCGTGGTAGCGCGTGACACAGTACTGGATGTGCCACACTGGTACGCCAGCTCCAATTAGATTCACAGTCGCCCCCAGACCAACCAAGGTCGCCATCCAAGCGGGGACTGTAAATTGATAGCACAGAATCTGGGTGAGATAACTAGCACTGATTTGGTGATGAATGATCAACAAAAGTCCCCCATATAGAAGAAGCTTGCATTCAACCACCTCCTGGATATCACGTTAAATAGGAATGCGTGGTCGCATCATCCTATAAGGGATTGATCAACGCCAAAACTCATCCTATAGTGTAGAATACAATTTTTCAGACCAATTAGTATTTATTTGTAATGGCCAGTCAGGATCTGAGGTGCAGAAAAGATATGTATTATAAATAAAGTTCACTAAGAAAAATAATTCTGAGCATGTAAATCTTAAAGAAGAATTCTAGGAAAAAAGGTGGCACACAAAAAATTGTAATCTTGTGGAAATTTCACTCTGAAAAAAAGCCTTACTAAAATCAACACGTCTATCTGGATAGCGTTCCAATCGGATTTGTATTTTCACCTCTGGTGTAGTTGAAGTTTGTGGAATGTGAAGTGCATTAAATACTCCTGGTTCATTAAAAATAAATTTATCGTTGTCGATTGTGTTGAATGTACCGGCACCCATTCCCTCCCCTATAAAACAATCTTGCTAATTTTAATGAATAGAAAAAATGTGGAAAAGTATCACTATGATATTACCGTATGCTGGTGGCTGATATTCTTGACAACCACTAGATGGTCGTCTCCAGTAAAACATTTGACAACGAAAATCGGCGAATTTGCAACATAAAAAATATGGCATATAGTCGTTATGAAACGCTGATAAACCAGGCACCTCAAAATTATATATTGAGGAAATCCTATCGACATAAATTATAAAAATTCAAGTTGTTGCTATAATATCTGTGTTACTGAATACCTCATATTGTCCCATATATGGAGCTGTTCCAAATTCATATGCTCTCATTGGAAATCCAGGATTATACGGTACTTCTGGAGTTACTTTGATAACAGGTTGATAGCTTGTTTGCATCAGATGACCAGTATCGTCATAACAACACACTTGACCGTAGTGTGTTGGAAATCGCCTAGAATTAGCTCTAAGCATCCGGCAAAGTATTTCTCATGACGATTTTTTTTCTTTGAGAAAAAAAGGAATATTATTAGAAAGCAAGCAGTCCAACTATGTTAACGATTTTCAAAACCTATTCAAACTTCAAATAACATTATTAGACGTGTACGTAGAACCAATAAATCGTTTTTACTATTAATAATAGTTAGCTGTAATCCTTTCATATTCAATATATATTAATGAAATGTGGTGCATTGTGTCCTTGCAGAATTTGTTTATTACCAGTTTTCGTTAAAGTGATTTATTTATTTTTTATTTAATTTATTAAAACATTTCCACATTACCACCACTATAAAAATAACACAACTGATATAATTATACAATTAAAATGAATTCACTTACGCAGTATATTCACTCTGGTAGCCCGCACCCGTTCCAGCATAGGAACCGTAGATGTTCTGTGCAGACATGTAACAATTTCGCGCTCCAATCGCTACCGTACACGTGATATCTCGAAACGCCTTTAACATTAACATTGTTGTCACGTGTTTTAGTGTTAAGGAACGGAACATTTCAATAGAAGGGTCTAATTCTTCTCACACAATGCAGTAGTACCGATTATACATCGTAATTGTATTGGTTGGTACAATAGCGACTCATGGAAGTAAAGTAAATGGCCTCTACTTTTCGGGTTGGTGGATTTATTATTAAGCTTATTAGTAAGCTTATTACAAGCAAGAGATGACTTAGTAACATCTGTCTGACATTAAAAATCATTAAAGAGAGCTAATATGTCTTAAATGAACTTAGCGGTCTTTTACGCATTGAAATGAGTACGATGTACAGCGCATCTCCTATTGAATCGAAGAAGAAATTGCCGCATTTTTTTACTTCTGTTATGCGACATTGGCAAAATATTCTAGATGCAGGATGATTACCAGCACTTAGTATCGTGGTATAGGTAGTGAATTTGAAGCGTATTTCTCGAAGAGAACTAATTGCAAATATTGAGGAGTTGACCTGGGAACACCGTGGATGCGGCATGAATCGTCCTAAATCAGCCATTGCCTGCTTTTCAACACATGGACAGGATGAATTCGTCTCAGTATCCCGAATGAAATTCCATTGAGCACCGTCCTCGTTGTACCTAGAAATAAAAAGAGAAGATTTTGTTAAAAAGAACTTATAGTTTAGCAGTTATAAATAGTTTTCCTATGAAGCTAAATATACTTCGTCAGAAGGATTTAGATGTGTTGCTTAAAGCCTGTGAGCCATTCATTTTTTGCAAAAAATGTAACGACCATCAACAGGAAAAGTTAGAGGAAAAACAATATAGTTTTCATGCATTATTTATGAACTTTCGTGCTTCCAAGCACTCGAGATATTGTTTTTAAAAAACACTGAAAAAGAAAGCTATACCAGTCGTGGCACATTTCGAGTGATTTCTTTTTGACAAATTCCACTCTGGCAGCTTCATCGTTTTGTGAATAAGTTGTTGTTGAATATTCTGGATTATTCGTTGTCCACAACCAATGAAGAGATATTGGCGCCGAAACCAGGCTGAATTAATGAAATTATGATGTTCAATATGGAAATCATTTTGGAAAAGCATCTAAACAGATGTTCTGAAGTTCAAAAAGTAATTTTGAGGATGGAAAACTCACCCAGAAAGAAGAATTTGTGGACTGTTTTCGTTCTGATTCGGTCTGATCGGTGCGAGTTTTAAGTAGCCGAATCGATAATTATATAAATCGTGCGTTCGTTGCCAGTCGTTTAAATACCACTGTTCAACCTATTGATAACAACATATCTTCCCAAAATATGCCCACTGTTGATTATTCAAATTGTTCTCTAAGACATAAGATGAAATAAGATAAGCTTTGGCATTGATCAGTCCCTTGTGGCGAAATGCGGCAACGCATTCGTGTTCAACGTGATATTGTGGAGATGGTTGAATGCGTGCCTGGTCTATACAGTGACTTGAGTTGATCACTTTTCACCAAATTAGTGATAGTTATCTTACCCAAATTTCTCTGGTACCAATTTACCGATCCTGGAAGGATGGCAGACTAGGTAGGCCTGGGAAAAGGCCGCGAACTGATTCGGACTTGCGTGTTACTATGGCACCTCCATCACTGCTCCACTGCACCCCTTATTCTCTGAGAAGACAGCCAATGTAATATAATTCGATAAGATGTGAAGCAGCAGAATCACCAAAACGATCATCGTTCTGCTAATGGAAAACGTGTTAACTGAATGCCATTTGAGAATGACTCCAGAGAAAAGCTATAAGCTCTCAAGTTCCAAAAGCATGTAAAAGGTGTAAACAATTACTAGAATTACATTTCTTCAAAAAAATGAGGAGATCATTGTTTGATAGGAATACGAGGTATGATATAAACATATATTTGTCTTAATAAGCTAACACAAGATTTAATAAAGAGATTATAATTTTGCATGGATTAAGTTATAGCAAAGATCGCCTTTTACGACCCTGACGCATAAAAGCAGTGAGATATGCAAGTGAGATGCAAAGGAAAAAAAGAAGGTTAACGCAGCAGATTTTACAAATCTTGATAGGAGTGTTCGACGCATGTCCTTCCATTTCGGTATCTTGAATGCAACTGAAGTTGTGCCTCCTTTACATAATGGTTTGAAGTTGCCTATCTGCAGAGTCAGCTCTTCGTACCCTCACAGATGATCTGGTGTCCGTTCACCGGATTCGGAATGATAAAAAAACCTGTATAGTTCATATGAGAACTAAAGACGTCCGGGTAATTATGCTGCACTACTTAATATAATCATCTTTGTGTAAAGGATGCGAAATCATTGCTATAGGAGGCGAATTTAGCGAAAATACAAGCGATTCAAAATAGATATTTGTAAGAGACAGACCTGAATTACTTAAAGAAATAAACTGAATACAAACAGGTTAATACAGGGCATGTGTTGAACCTCATTTTTTGGCAAGAATGACAGAATTCACAAAGTTAAATAATGCGCAAAAGAACACTAGGGTTGTTGAGAAAATTTAAATAATATACTTCATAAATGTTTTAAACATTTATTTTGTGACTTACGACTGTTTCATCAATATTATTATTAGTTGAGGTCAAGTCAAAAAGCTAAAACCTTCTAGAAAGAGTTTTTTACTTGATAGATATTGATTCTTTCCTCTTGTGGCTTCCATCGATATTCATAGGTATTGCGATTTGAATACGTTGCAAGTCGGCACAATATTCTGTGTTCCGGACGGAATTTCTTGATCTATAAATTATACTGGGTTAAAATTGGAATCTAGTTCAGCTTTTACTGGAATGAGTAGGTATTACTCTTTCCTACAGAAAAAAAAACTTGCATATGTAGGACTCTCAAGATAAAGGATCGATATGTTTAACACACCTCATCGTCTCTAAATTCACGATAACCGATGACATAAAGACCAAGCTGAACACTGTACATGCTATCATCACCAAGACGTAATGATTCCATATGAAGTGCTACATCAGGATTAGTAAAATTTCTCGGATACCAAACAAGAGGCATAACCTAGACATAGAATTAGGTGAAATAAGGCAAAAGTTGCATATTAGATGAAAAACGTTTCGGACAAATTGAATTCAAAACGATAGAACAAACCATTACCTGATACGGTATTGGGTTTTTAAACCAATCGTATATGTTTCCGATGTCTAAACGCATCGGATCCAATGTTGGAGGAACTGAAATTCGATGAGTTTCCAATTCTACTAAACTTCCGAAAAAAATAAGAGAACGAGATTTACACGTTTTAATGAAAGTCTTACAATAATTGACCATGGTCTCTAATAAAAAACAGAAGAAATATAAAATACGTGAATCTTATTACCTCAGTTTTTTTTTAATTTGTAGATAGAACTCAAGTTAATTTTCACACTCGGTGTTTTTATTTCAAATATTTCGACATTAAGATTATTATGAACACCTAGAACATTTCTATGAGTTATTCATGAAATGGATTTTTTTGACTCAATCTAATTTTCTTATTTACTATTTACTGAAGGTTCAGTTGAGTATAATAGCCGAAAAAAATCGACTTATACATGACAAATAAAATAGCACACTTTTTGCTGTGAAAACACGAAACGACTCCTGAACTTATAATTTTCAATCAATAAGCACTTAATCCATGCCATCTAATGCTCATTCTTTTACCGATCAACACTAGCTTACCAAATATTGGAAGCTTAATAGGAAACTTTTTCAATGGTTTAGAATTCAAAAAAATTCCTTTTATAATTGAGTTTTGGAATCCAAATTCAGAGCTATAAAACAAATAGGGTGTCTATCGATTTCCACTTACAAATACCAGTGTACGTTATCTAATTGGTCGAATGTCCTACCGTATGACGGCTCAAGAAATGATTGCTAATTTCGAATGATATACAGGCGAAAATTTCTTATAACCGATAAATTACGAATTACCAAAATAAATGTATCCAACGAAGGCTTTTTCATCGTTAGCACCACCACTTTGTGGTTGGAAATAAACAGTTTTCGTCCCCCAATCGTAGATTTTCGGTAGATGACACCGTGCAATTGAAGGGTTTAATACTGTACATGTAGCCGTCTGAAAATAGTAAGCTCTAACATTGAAAAGAAAACATATGAAACTCAAATCTATCATATGATTCACATAATCATTACTGATTACGTACTTTGGCAGTATATCAGTATTAGAAAAAAAGGAGAAAAAAAAAGAGACAAGAAACAAAAAGTAGTGATTTCTGAGAAAAACGTGGTCATTGACAAGGTTGATTAGAAAACATGTGAGAAGTACGTATGAAAGCAAATACCTGTCGTTGTTCAATCATTAAAATATAAGTTTGTGCTCTGTCAAGGCAAATGGCATTCACATCCACCGTCATTTCACCCATCATATTAACTATATTTGGGTAGATCAACATTGGATCTAAAATATTCCGCTATTGAGATATTCTTATTTCAAATAAATAATAACAATAACACAAAATTTCTATTCAGCAATCAAAAGTAACACTATAGATATTGAAAGTTGATCAATGATTAATCTAGGAGTTGATTAATCTTTTTGAAGTGCTTCAATTGTTTTTTCTTCACGTAGGTAATTCAAGGCCGTTCTGCTTCATGCAAGGATTTGAGAATCGACTGTAACCTCATAGATAAGCTAAAGTTATGAAATTTTAAAACTCTGTGTAGATGCTCCACGCATTTCTCTTCTTCGTTATATGATGAAGACGATTGAATGCGATTCTCCTTGGTGAAATGATTTGAAGTGAGCAAATAATAGCAGAAAAGTGTTGCTGGTGGTTAAATTGATCTCAATACACTCGAGGAAATGTGGGCTTGGTAGACCTAAGAACATTTGCTGATCGTCGTCTGCATAACACTGCAGCATTTCCTACAACTGTGCTAGGTCTACCGTAAGAGAATTACTATGAGAATGGAAGCAGAACTAACATGTTCCACCAGTTTTATTACTACATCCTGCCGGTCGAACAACATCATCTACTCGGAACATATAACGGCCACGAACCATATGTGGTACTCCAGAACGCTGTGACAACACCTAAAATTGAGATTATTGTCCAGTAATAAATTTAAAACAAAACGGATAAAGCAATTAAACTTTGCTGTCACATATCTATTAATTTTGTAATCATTCCATACAAATATAAAGCGATGCTATAAAAAGAATGCTATAAAAAATAAATGTCCCCTAACATTAGTTTAAAGATAAAAGATAAGCATTGATATAACCTATTTCTTCGAGTAAATGCGCCACCCAGCCCTCTTGATGGCATAGTGGTGTTCGGATGAAAGTGACTATAAAATGAACCAGTTCCTTGCCAACTGAGCACTGCTTACCCTTCCAAATTATTTTAGTGATAAACCAGTGACACCTGAGGAGTGAAAGGTGTGGTTGTCCGTGTGCCAAGTGGCCCCTTCTAACCATGTATCACGCAAACTCTGCATACTGGGATAAATTGAAATCCTATCATTATCAAGTTAATTAGTAGATCAAGAGCATTACAACCATATAATTCAGTAGTATTTAATATCCATTTTCTTCTACTTTTTTCTGTAGTTTATTTCTCACGAAAATATTCTTTAATAATTATTTTTTTTATGACTGTCGATTTCTTCCAGTTTACCATTAAAAAAAAATGTTCATTACCTTAGGAGAATTTTTAAATGGCTGCGTTGGATCGACTGGAACAATACCAGTATGATTCCCACCATTAAAAACAGCCTAAAAAACGTCCATTTTTTTCCTAATGTTAGAAGAAGAAACCTAGATGAAGTCATCTAAAAGGTTAACGAAAATATCAGTATTACACATTGCGCCTTTTTTCACTCATGCGCACTAACTAACTCATCGTTCTTAGTAGGCCTTTCTTCTTCTTATGCACTTTTTCATTTGATGTAGAGAAAGAAAAACAGTGATCGATTTTTTAAAGCGATTTTCATAAACCTTTAGATATATGTATATGTGAAGAGATATTTTTAGATGTAATCGTAATTTTATTTTATTTTGCAATGATATTACACTGTGCGTCCGCTGATCTCCCTCCCTGAAAATAGGTTAGTCGCGGTTATCCCCGAGGCTAAGTGGCGCAAACCTAGGTGGCGGATAGGGGTGACAAAAAGCGACCGTGTACTTGCCTTGAGACATAGGTGGATTCAGCGGATGGACTCCTTGGTTCTGCTTACACAAGATTAACCGACTCATACCTTCTATATGACCAAAGTAAGATTTATGCGTGCGTACGTACTTCGCCTTAAGTGTATATGAATTTTATCCAGCTTGTTGATTCGGTCAAAAGCCTGCAATCGAACAACTCGGAAGTACATTGATGTGGTTTGGCGTCGCCTCCAACAAATAAACTTCAGTTCACTAATTGGGATGGACTGGCAAGCTGCCCATGAATATACCAAACCTTTTTAGCCTTCGCGGAACAGCTCTGCAAGCTAATCGTAAGCACAATCGAAAAACACAGTAAAAAAACGAGCCTAATTTCCCTGACCCCGAAAGAGCGGTACGGTAGCTTTGTGTAGGACGAGTACGGAGAGGCTGCTAAAACCTCAGGGCCAAACTAGGCCGCCTATACGTGAAAGGACCAAGATGGCGATCTGTTCCTACAACGCACGAACGATTGCATCAGAATCTTCCATAGACGACCTTCTAATGAATGCAAAGAAAGTCAAGTACGACGTCATCGGAAAGAGATCATCCACTTGCAGAAGACATTGGAAAAAAAACTGTTCCTTGGAACATGCGACAGCAGAGGTGTCGGTGGTGTAGGTGTACTCGTTAATTCGAACTTGGTCATGAACATCGATTCGTCTGAACAACTAACGACTCGAATTGGACGGTTAAAATTGAAAAGACGTGGTCCAACACCGGCTTTGACAATCTTTATAGTCTACGCTCCTACGTCAGACTAGGATGAAGATGAAATCGAAGCATTCTACTTCGAGAAGTTCTACAGAGAAGATCGCACATTCTACAAAGTCACTGTTGGTGAATTTAATGCTAAAATTGGCTGTAGAAGAACGCCTGAAGAACGTCACAATGGGATCGACGGGGTCGAATGCAATGAACAGGGAGAGCGGATATCAGAGTTTATCATGACAAAGAAGTTGTACCATAGTAACTTTCTAATTCAAAAGCCCCTATCCCTACGATAGACGTGGGAGTCTCCTAATGAAAAGTAACATAACGTAATAGACCATGTCATAGTTAATGGGTTTTTGTTGCAGTTGTTCCGAAGCTCTACACGGAATTCAAGCATCGCATCCTTCGCGCCAAATTTTTATTCACACGGAAAAGAGAGAACGCTGCAATTTTCAGAAATCGAAATCCTAGAATAAAAACAAATTGGGATTTATACAACTCTTCAGATAGCTTTTGGGACGATAACGTCCTTGACAAAATAGACGAAGAATATTTTCGCTTGATAAAGCACCAATACAATAGGGCAAAAAACGCCGAGAGAGAGAAGAGCAGAAGTGATGACAGGAGCATCTGAGGCTGGCAAAAGCATTCGCAATGCCAGCCGATGCTTCACAAATTAGAAGACCAAAATGAGTGCTCTGCGACACCAGGGCGGAACACTTACCTCTTCCATAAAGACGATTGATAAAACCATCTACGATTACTACTCGAATCTCTTCTGTAGCCACGTTCGTCTTCCTCCATGTAATGAGAGTAAAGACGATTATGTTGTTTCAAATGATATTTTTTCGAGGGCCGAAATGCAATTTCATCGGTAAAAAATCGTACAGCTCCCGAGCAAGACAGGATTAGACCAGAACATATAAAGAATCTACCACCAGTTCTCATTAAATCACTGTCTCAACTCTACACGCTACCTGTCCGATTGCAAAGTTCCATATCAATGGAAAACTAGCGAAAGCATAATGCTGCACAAAAAGGGAGACGTTCATGATATTTATTATTATCGTCCAATCTGTTTGTTTTCATTCCTCTATAAACTTTTCACGCGTAACCCGTAACAAGAGCAAGTACGATTTTGAGAAGTGTTTATCACGATGGACCGTATTCACACAATCACAAGATTCATAGATGTATCACGAAAATATAAAAACCACTCTGTCTCACCTTTATCGATCTAAAGAAAGTTTTTGATTCTGTTGAGACAGAAGCGGTCATGCAAGTGTTGACTAATCAAACGCTTTAGACTCCGTATATCAAGATTCTTCGTGAGCTATATAGAAATTTCACTACCAAAATTACCCCGTTCTATAAAGACATCGTTAACCTAAAAAGAGAGGTTCGACAAGGCGATACTATTTCGCTAAAGTTGTTCACAGCTACTCTTGAGAATATCACGCAAAAATTGGAATGGGACGAAATGGGAGTGAAAATCGACGGTCGGCCACTTCACCATCTTCGCTTCGCCGATGATATCGTATTCATTACACCAAACATCGAGCAAGCGAAACAAATGTTAGACTTCGACAGTGCTTCTGGAGAAATTGGCCTCAAGTTGAACCTCTAAAAAACGATGTTTATAAAGAACGGATACGTTGCTGATGCCCCATTTATACTCAATGGAAAGAATATCTCCGGATGCTCAAGCTATGTGTACCTGGGTTGTGAGATCAATATGATGAACGACTTAGTACCAGAGCTTAGCAAAAGGGAGCGAGCGTCTAGGAAATGTAGTGAAGAGGATAAAGAAGGCACAACTCAGTGCTTACCTTCTTGACACGAGAGTTCTGACTGCCTCAACGTATGTTGAAGAAACTTGTACATCCCAAAAGCAGGATGAACGTTCATTAAGCACAATACAACGCTTCATTTAAAGCATGATGCTTGGCGTTTCCAGCACCACACAAGTGAAAGAGGGCATACGAAGTTCTGATCTACGTCAACGACCAAAAATCAGAGACGCAGCCGTACTCACCAAGATTAGGTAGGCCGGACACATGATGCGCATGGATGATGACCGGTGGACACGAGCTGTAAGTGATTGGATTCCACTGGACGTCAAAAGCACTGCAGAAAGACCACCAGCTCGATGTTCTGACCTTTTCACCTAGGCTGTAGAAAGGGATTACGATGCTCAACGAATCCCTAGAGTCAAAAGAACTGATCGGATTACTCTTATGCGCGATAGGGAAAAATGGAAGCTTTACTGGTGTCCACTGGACTTAGTCGATAATCATCAGGAATCCAGGTAATCTAGGTAATTATATTGTCCGTAATTGTCCTGAATTGATTCCAAAACTTGTAGCCTCAGGAGTAATTCGAACCAGTACTTGCAGATGTACGGTCTGCCGTGCTGGCCCTGCAGGTTCCGAGTTTTGCAGCGAACACAGCACAATTACGGACAGTATATATATTTTTTTAAAGCAATGCTCATTTGTATGACGTCATCCATAGCTCTTTCTTCGGAATTTACCTTATTGAATTAAAGAAATAACTTTGACAGTTCAGTCAATTGAATGATTTGCACATGTTTAGCAGTGTTTATATACAAAACGCTCCTAAAGAGAAAATTTTTAAAAGTTGGATTCCCAGCGGAAAATCCAAATAAATAGATTAAATCGATCGATGCCAAAAGAAACAAGTATCAGTGATGAAACACCAACCTGACATCTCCCACTTCTTGAATTTGCTCGAAAATCTGCAGCGTCGAAACCGAGTTTATCGTAATTTAAAATCACATAGCTAAGCCGTGCAGTCTGCAGAACATTCATAGAAGTGAAATCAATTTGGAAAACAAAGTAACGCACGAACGATAATAAAATGCGTTCACGTTTAAGAAGGTCCTAAACTAGCTTGATCATATAGAGCTTCTATACCTCATCAGTGAGCCAAACTAATTGATATGTAGCCAGTTGTCCAGCATCCATATCGCTTCTTCCGGAAATAGCAGAAGCTGTATTGTACCAGGTGACCACTAGAGCGGCATCAGCACGAAAAGCAGCTGCACCAGCTACACCTTCTGTAAATGAGTTTAGATTAGATTCATAACATCGTTTTCAGAGTTTTTCATAACTTTTTTGTTTTTTATTAGTGACAAAGCTGTAGTTATAAAACACTAAAGAAAAAAGGTTTGAATACTAAAAAGCACTAATAAATGGGGAACGTTTTTGTGATTTCTTCTGCGTTAGTGTAATATTTGGCTACTTGTACGACCAGTCTTCATTTACCATGCTGTCCTTCAAAGAGCTTTGATGGTTCAGCTTGACGATTTCTGAAGTAATAACAGACCCCAGCTAAAGGGTTTCAGATTATCATCACAGGCAGTAGTCAGGTTTTATGAATCAGAGATGATATCTTCTTTTGCTTCCAGCCAGGCTGTGGAAAAGCACACCTGAAGCGTTGTGCTAACACAGGTTTACTTATAACTATACTTTGATGTGAAATCAGAAATGTCGAGTTTCTCCTCTGCTGCGGAGCTGCTCGTGCGACTCGAAGTTTTGACCCACGTCAGCGAAAAAGAACTAAAAGCCAAGCCGTTCACGTTAAACTATAGAAGATAAGGTTACCCAAACACCTAATGTGTATTAGATATGACAGGAGAATAAGAGGCGTAAGTGATTTGATTTTGCTGAACATTAAACGCACTGCAGGAACATCATCTGTTTAATGGTCAGACCTTTTCGTACGCTCGTAGAAAAAGATTATGATGCTCAGTGAAGCTCCCGTACGAGAAAAAAAATTAAAATAGACTTAAAATATTTCCAATATTATTAATAGACCAGCCAAGAGACAATGCAATAAATTTATTTACATCATGTTTTCTTATTAATACTGAATCGAACTTTAAAATTCTCTTCCAAACCTTGCAACCATCGCATCATTTCGTCAAGGAAATAATCGCTGTTCTGATCACATCGAACATAACTTCCAGATGTCCCTTGACATACCTAAAATTCTGAAGACGTTCTAAAACTTTTCTTTGTATACATCAACAAGATGGCTTATTTAATAATGTAAGCTGTACCTCATCATAAATAATAAAATAATAAGAACAAAATAAAAAATGTTACATAACATCCATTTTTAACCAATTTTATTTAAAAGTTCTTGTTGGTAAATTTAAATGCTTCACCTATTTAATACGAGTCCTTAGAAATCCAAACGACAAATTTTTCCTTTATTTATAAATAAACTTCACATGCAGCAAAACGAAAAAGGCTAATAATAATCTCTAACGGTACTTTTATTTTTCGTGACAAGTCATATTAGTGTTCTTATACTTCCAGTAATATTGAGGTAGTAACCGTAACTCAGTAGCGAAACTTGGAACCTCAAGCGATAGACAGACATAGTCAAGCTTGCTTGAGATTCCAAGATTTGTGATCGACTCAGCATCGTTAGGAATACTAGTAATAATCTTGTCAGTTGTTTTTCTCGTTCTACTCCGAAATGAAAAGTGCAGCCACATAATCTGTATTTTTAAAAAATTTTCCTCTACACGCAAAACTTGGTAGACTTCAAGCGACGAGGATAATTCGTAACAGTAGGAAAAAAACTAATCGATTCATAAAAAACATGTTAGCTCTTAATAGACAGTTAAGCATTTCATTAAATGTGATCAATGCTTTATAATTTTTCGATGGGTTATTTGATACAATGGCTTTTTGGTAATCAAATTATTATTAAAAAATCGCTTGTGAATGCATTTACCAACGAAGCGGATTGCCCGAAAAAGCTGCTCTGATAAGAACCACCAAGATTCATATTACTATGTGATCCTCTTCCAAACAACGATTGTCGCATGATTAAGCGAAAAAACACACCGGATCGCATTCCAGGATTCATATCTTGAGGTATCTGAAATATTTCATATGATCATCTTACACTTTCTCATTAGCAGCTCATCGGCTCGCCTCTGCGTGCTCATCGTTTGCTTGCGAAGCTTCTCTAACTTATTTTTTTATTATTTATTAATATTAAGCCTTTGATTCTTTCTTAAACCTATCAAAGTTGCAGACTATTACGTATATGCCTAATTTTACTGAAACGTTATCGAAATAAAACACCTCGTTACTGAGCTTTGCCATAAAAAGTGATTTGAATGGTGGTAAAAAAGCTGCTGTTTAATCTACGGAACACCGAATTTGTTAATTTCTATAGCTATTAGTCCTTATAGTATGTCTACTCCTGGTAACTTACCTGTTGCTTGCATAAATAAGGAGCAATCATGGCGGGATCCTGATGTTTTGGCCAATCGGTCATCTCAGGACCAACATTTATAGTTGGGCCTTGATCCAACACAGTAGCGAAGGCAATGTAACCATTTACTGATATCTGTCAAATGAAAATTGACGAAAAAAATGAGATTATCATGAGGTTTCAGTTTGAGAATATCATTAGTATCTAATACATCGTGTACTAATTATGAGCTAATATCCACTACTTCCATTATATTTATAATTTATTATCGCGAGCTTACTGTAGTGTAATTATATAACCCTCCGTAGAATGGAAAATGCATGTGAAGATCGATGGTTTGACCTGACGTTAACATTCCCGGGATTACTTCCTGATCACCGACTTCGGGACCGAATGGAACCAAATTCACTAGAACGAATACTTCAAATATTTCATATCACTAAACCAAATATAGCAGTATTTGGCGTAAAAATAAAAGGTGAAAAAATTTTCATCAGTATTCTCTTTT
>KN716561.1:54248-75268 GCA_000816705.1 Dictyocaulus viviparus
CTATATTTGTATATAGATAACGACATCATACAGACACCTATACACATTCATATATATAAACGAAATATATATATATATATGGGACCAGCGTGGAAGTCAGTATCGCATTCCCTCAAAATTTCAGCCACTTTGACCCCGAAATCACTTATATAAGAGTCTCGTAGTGGTTCATGTACTATCGTCGTCCTCACAATGCCTCACATGACTCATAATCCTTTGGAACCATTCAAAGAGGTCCTTAAACGACAAAAACCTGAAATAACTGGTGAACCATATGTTATGGAGGTTAGACGTTTACTTATATATCGGCTCATTACACATTTATTTTTAATTATGTTTTTCTTTCTGGTATTTCAAACCATTTCGCAGATAAAAGAGCAAAGTATGAATCGAAGTTTTTTTTGAATTTATGGAAGATGTGAATTGCATGAGCCATAACAACTGGCTCAAGTAGGGTTCTACTTATTCAGGTTTTTTATAGGATGTACCAGCTCCATTGAATTATCATGATTTGTAAACAAGATTATGGAATTCTTCAGTACGGATTGGTTGCAAAACAAATACATTCATTAGATGCATATAATTACCATCTCAATGACTAGATGCTTGTTGTTTTTCTTAGCGCTTTCTTGTTCTTGTTGATATGGCGCTCAAAAAGGCGTCGTCAATCAACTTATGATACTACAGAATAGATGTTTTTTAAACATTTCGAAGTCTAACAGAATTCAGTCATGAAGTGCCACAGTGACACACAGGACCCATTAAGTTCGCGGCCGCGCTCCCAGCCTATCAGGGCCACCATCCGTCCAGTCTCGGCAAATTGGTACCAGAGAAGGCTAGGTATTAAAACTAGTACTGACTTGTTTAAGTGTGCTAAACTGAAGTCACGGTATAGACCTGGCACGCATTCAACCACCTCCACGATATCACGTTTAACACAAATGAGTAAACGTATCCCGTACAAATAAATGATCAGCGCCAAAGCTTATCTGATACACTTTCATTTTCTAACGGGACTTTTAGAGTCACAAAACTGAAAGCTTTAGTCGAGCTCAAATCCGTTGTGATAGATTCGATCCTGGCCCCCGATTGTCCTGCAGCTCCGGGTTTTATGACTAATTCAGCTGTATAGGACATTCTTACAATTTTCATACCCATTAAATGTAGACTTTTATCATCACATGAAAAAAGATCAGTTCCTACGCACGAATTTGTGCATTTTTTTTTTCAAATTTTTGATTTTATTAAATTACGCAGATGGGCCCAAGTCAAGTTCTCTGTGGGCCCATCCACTCCCACAAATATGAATCTTGGTGGTTTATTTTGATAACTTTATGAATTCTCAGAGCTACCCACTGTTGATGAGTTCCCTGCTTGTCACTAAACGCGTTCCCGGAATCAGAAGGAAATTACGATCTCAACTCATCTTCCATCAAAACCTTATTAAAATCAGACTGATATTTACTATTGGCAAAGCTTCGTTGTAGAATAAAAGATTCAAACTCTCGTATCAGCTCCGCGGATTTTGTTGAGCAATTAAACGATGTTCCGAATAACCACAGTTCAATAGCACTCCGAACAGTTATGATGCGGTGCATCGTTCGATTTATTTATGAGAATAAAATTATTTATCGTATTTTTTCTAGCATTTCCAATACTTAAATTTATCAAAGAATATATTTTACTTGAATTCTAGCTTTGGTTTCCATTCAGCTTTATCGTTACTGTTTTCTTGTTTCGTACTTTCATTCTGGAAAAAATCCATTCTATCATGGATCAACAAATAATGATACCGAACCATATAACACTTATGGATATTATTTTTTGTAAAATATATATTTATTGATTATCCATTTTAGTGCTTTCATAATTCATTGCCAAAATCAATTGGAGATCCTTGGATAGGAGCCTACTCAAAACACGGATTTTGGTATAAATTTCATGAAGGAAATAAAGATGATTTTGATAAGGTAAATTGTCATTAATATTTTCATATACTGTGTAATAACCTTTATTTAGCTAGTGGCTTCATCATTTGAACAAGATAAATACATGCTTAATTATGATTATTTGAATGTTTGGAAGAATGCGTATGGGAGGAAAACGTTCGGGTTTTGGTGGCGAAAAGCTTAAGTAAGTTATCGTCTCATGTGAGTCAAATGTCTTTAAATAAAAACAGATCTGCTCACTGTTGTAAAACTGATGTGGTTTCAATACAGCACTACAGTATCTTAATGAAAATCGTTGCATATTTTTACAACCTATTAGTATGTTGGTGAGAAAGTGAATCGCGGTTCCAGGTGATTATTTCTGATTCAATTCATCGAAAATATTTTCAAAAACATCTTTACTAATCAAAGTAGAAGTCATTAAAAACAAAACTTCACTAAACAAACTCAAAGAAAAATAAGTTTGTTTGTTACTGTACCATTAAAATCAACGCTGACGATCCTTTGGAAAGCACATTCTATATAATTTTGGTTGTAGAGACAGTTTACTGTTTATAGTTTACAGTTTACGTTACTTTAAGAAGTTGTTTACATACTTGAAAAGGAATCACAAGGTCGGTTTAAGGTCCATCGAATTTTGAGGATGATGCAAATCGTAAGGAGCAAAGGATCGTATCCCTCTTTGTCCAATATCTGAAATTTTCATTATGAAGTGTGCGACATTGTGTTGTTATGGAGATGAATTTCACACTTCCTGTAGAGCCATGTCGACTGCAGGCGTTGCAGTTTTCAACACATCTCATTGACTTGCTTAGCTTTTACTACTCTTTAGATGTGCTTTCGCTGGTATTCGAGAAAATATAATGGTTCAGATTGTCGGTAGACCATCACGCAGTGGCTTCATTTTTGGCTTTAACATGGGCTTAATAGCTTCTCATAACAACTATTGAGCGATCGTCAGTTGTTTTCGTATAATATTTATTTTTCGTCGAATGTCATCATCCGATTGAAGTCTGATTTATAAAAGAGAAAAAAAGACAGAAAAGCTGAAGCTGCATTCATCCGAGAAACATGAACTATGAAGATTTAATAAATCATGAAACGAAACTTTATTTAGACTCAAACAGTTATACGATTTTAGTGGCACGTAGCTGCACTAGTAAAAGGTGGAGTAGACTACTCGAGTCTGCTGCTAGTCTTTTGAACTGTCCAATTTCACCGATGCTCAGCAAATTGTGTCAGAATAATATTGAAGGATAAGAGGAATTAATTAAACAGCAAAATATTTTAACTATACACATTCGTGTACACACCTTCAAATGCGCACCAAAGCTAACTACACATTCCATTCCTCATTGTCCGTGAGTTTGAATCAGGATAATCGCTGAGGATAAACAGCAGTTAAATTATGAACACTGGTCATCTAATGTTAATTCATTTGAATTCGATCTCCTTCACGCTATAATCAAGAAGAAGAATACGAAAAGCACTACTGTAAATTAGGCAAATATTATCATTTTTCTGAAGGTAATACAATGAGGTTCTTTTCAATTTTAAATAATAGATACTTACTCATATTTTTCAATTATGAAATTTTTTATGTTTTATATATAAAGGTAATTTTTGACCCGAAAAATAAGTTATTTAGAAGAAAATATTATGGGTGGAGTGGTGGCAATTATGAAAAAGAAGTATGCACATATTGGCTTGTACTTCGTCGATGAGGATTATCGACATTCAGGAATCGGTTCGAAGCTGTTCAGAGAAATCACCTTAGGTTCGATGGTAGCATTTCAAGCAAGTACGTATTTCAGAGAGTAATATAAGAATTTCCTCTTCGAAGCATCTTCCTTTAGCCAAATTCTATGTTAATTTGGTAAATTTATTGTTTGAAATATAGTGGTTAGAATCTTGAAAGAAGATATTGCTGCTTAATGCTATTATGGGTTTGTTCTTGTGGATTTTAGTAGTCAACATCTCATATTTTTAAATGTTATTTTACGTTTGGTTAGAATAAATAGGAGATATCTTGACTGTAACTTTGTTTAGCAATACTCGAGGTTGGTAAGCAGTGTTTTATTGAAAAGACAATACAACACAGAGACAGGCTAACGTTTCGGCAGAATCGCCTTCATCAGAGCCTAAAAAAAAGTCTATGTCAGTGTTGTGGTCTATTCAATCAAACACTATCGCTGATCTTCCAAAAGAAAAAATCTAACCTAAAGTTTTAACACCTAGTCAAACCCACACCATCCCAAATACTCACCTTTAAAATGGCTTTCCTCTGTTAGTTATGGAGGCAGCTGGTTATAGAGAGAGCATGGAGAGTAATGTTTGCTATTTAATTAGACCATTGCCTTATGTATGGGGCTAGGTCATGCATATCCACAAGGCACTCATCTTTCCTGTTCAATTTTGGAGCTCTTGTATTTATCCAGAGTGCTTCCAAAAACTTTCACGCGGGTGTTCTTGTTTCTTGCGCAAGGATTTTGACATTAAATTCAAAATCGACCCCGTTTTGCTTTTCCACCCTATGTGCACCTAGTGGGGTGTTTATCCTAAGTTTTGTTTTTCCATCTAGGTGTTCTTTTATTCTAATACATAGGGACGACCCGTTTCACCAATATATTCCTCACCGCAAGTTTTGCATGAGATCAGGTATATTTTGCCTGACTTCATGCGATCACCGCTTTTCCCATTTGGGCATATGATGCACGCTTTCGTCATGCATAAGCGGTCGTACAGACGGTTGAGAGACTAATTGAGACTTATTCCTTCATACGGTTAAGACGGTTGCATATAAGTTGGTGTTAAAGAGAATTTGGTGGGATTTCTATTATCGTTACCAAATCTTCTAATTTTGCCCTTTTTAAGCATCGCTTGACAGCTATGCTTACTTCATCAGATATAAAGGGTAAAATAAACGGGGTTTTGTCACTACTAGAATTTTCGCCAAGAGGCTTATTCTTCCTACAGCGCCTTTTGCTAGTGGTATTTACATTATAGCCATTGGAAGAGGCTATTTCATGCGCCAAGTTTCGTGATTCTGATCGTTCTGCTTCTCCTGTACATACGTTGCAAGCTGTACGAAACATGTTTCTTATGAGTGCTTTCTTTGTATGTAAAGGATGGGCAGACAAACAGTGGACTAGGATGTTTTTATTGCTTGGTTTTCGGTGCCACTTGGTTTCGTAACCCTTGTCCAAAAGGCTCACTTGAACATTCAGAAACGGAAGCCACCCATTCTTCGATTTTTCCCTGCTGAGTTTAATGTGCTCTGAGTGTCCGTTTAAAATTTCGAAACATTTGTCCATCTCTTCTTGTGTGGAGCAGATGACAAAACAACCATCTATGTATCTACAGTAAAGCAATGTGAGGCGCAAACCGAAAATGGGGGGCTTCAGACATGTAATCAATGGCTAAACATGGTGCTAATCGTTTTCCCATCGCTAATCTCCTTATTTGTGAGTAGTATTTCCCGGACCATCTAAATATTGAACAATTCAGACATTCTTTAATGAGTGTCATGAGTTGTCCAATTGACAAGCCATACATGTTTATTTCTCTTTCTTGTTTTGAAAGTTCGTATACGGCTTGCATTGCGCAGTCATTCGACACGTTAGTATATAATGAATTGACGTTGAATGACTCTATCACATGTGCGTTATTGGGACGCGCTTTGTGTAGATTATCCAGGAAAACATTGGTGTTTGGGAGATGGGCTCGTAAGAATTTTAACGTCTGCACCAAGATGAGGTTTAAGAACTAAGTTATTCTGTCTGTTTGTTCCCCTATGCAGCTAATGATTGGTCTGACCTTAAAGATTATTGGATCTAGTGAATTTATATTATCAGCTGATGTTAGTTTATGTGTTTTTATAAGTAGATATAGGACGGACACAATGGTAGATCTATTTTTAGACTGGAGATAACTTTATTGTCTAAGCCCGCAGTTTTAGCCGTTTTGACCCATTCTCTATTTAGTCTACGGTATTGTTTAGAGAATTCTTTTTTAGAAGATGAGCGATAGACCGTTTTATCTCTTAAATGTCTTTCTGTTATTTGCACATCTAACTGACGAAGAATTATTACGAATTCTCCTCCTTTGTCACTAGTTGATATTCTGATGGTTTTAGAATTTTTCAACTCCCTAGTTTCCTTCATACCACATTTTTGCTGGTGAGTTAGGTTGGAGTTGAACTTATTTTTCTCTTTATAGTGATTAAGGATTCTAAGAATTTCTTCCGAGAATAAATGAATTTACAAATGCCGAGGTTAAAGGATAGCCAATCATGGAAAATAAGAGATATTATGTATACTTTTGAAAGCTGAGGCTTCTTGATCCATTCGAACACTAATGAGCTACAACATAACAGATTTAACTACTATTCAAGTAATTAGGGGTGGCGAAACGGCGCATTTGGATAAGCCATAGTGACACACGAGCTTGACACCCTATACGTGGGTTCGGATTTAGATCCATTTCACTCAAAGCCTCCATCCCTTCGAGATCCATAAATTGACACCAGAATTATCTGGAAGGGTATGCAGCACTGAACCGGCGAAAAGCTGATCCTATGAAGTCAGCTTAGACCACCCTAGGTCAAACACCTCTACTATACTATCAAGACGAATGGCTTGTGCATCTCCATATGGAGATAGATTACAGAAATGCTTTTCACTAATAAATGTCAGAAAAAAGACCAAAGGCGATCTATCGAAGCAAATTAGTAATATTTTCTACACTGCGCAAAACCATTTTTCTCCTCATTCATTAATGAAAATAAGCGTCGAACTAGCTATTTGAATTTGAAACGAGTTTACATTAACATTTTAATGCTATTACATCTTCAACATGTCCAGATTTCAGCTGTCTTACAAACGAACTTGTGAGTATTGATTTTTCGCTTACATAATATATAAGAGGAATTTTTATTACCTATGTATGATATTCAGTTTCATTTTTCAGTGCATCATCTTCTTTCAACAATTCCAAATTTCGGCATTACAGCACGATTGGATCGTCGTTTTAATCATGTGAAACTGAACTGCCCTAGTGGTTTTCCAAATCTGAAGGTCAATTTTTTGGTTGCTCTCTTGTCTTCCTCATCAGCTAGTATTATTGATTGCATTTTTTAATCGATTCTATCTACAGTATTGATATTCAGATGTCATATGATGATAGTCAGGATAGAGAAGCTCTTAAACTTTAAACAATTCTTTGAAACTATATTGAACTATTTCCTAACTATTCAAAATCATGGATATATATGTACATATTTATTTGTTTATTTATTTATAAACCGCTTCAACATGACTAGGAAATGTTCCTAAGATTTCCATTTCGGCATGTAAACCTAGCTAAGATTGAAACTATCGAGAATCGTTAACGTCATGATGAAATCACGCCACAAGGGAACACAACTTTCTGATCCATAAAAATTCGTGGTGCTGAGCGTAGAAAAAACAATGTATGAATCAAGGAAAAATTTTGAAGAAATAAAGCACTTTTAATATTATTACATGTTTTGTTGAAATTTTTTCGAAGCTATCTATTTCTAGGCAAATCTGGAGAATTATCGTGTTGTGCTGAACGATAATCTTAGCGACTCCGAATGGACGGCTATTACGGTATTCGATGGCGACGTCAGTGGAGAACAACGACCAATTCGTGCTATTCTGAATTTGGAGACATCAACAACAGCTGCTGTATTCGACGAAAAAGTGAAATTCTAATCAGCAATGCAAATGAGAAGTGTAAAAATCAGTCAAATAAATCGATAAACTATGAGAAACAGAGTTTCTTCAGTAGCTTTTTATACAAATGCTTTCTTTTTATCTTGCAAAATTATAATAATGAAAGCCTTCAGAATTGATATAGTTGGTAGGAAAACAATTTTATTGTTGTCAAAAGATTTCTTAAAATAATTATAATTAAATATATTTTTACTATTAACATTAATTCTTTTCTAGTATTGATCCATTCGAATGCCATATCTTTGTGGAATATTTTGATCTCAATTTAAATTGAATACTTGTATAAAATAGATAGAAGTAATGAAGAATCCTAATAACGTTGACAATATTTAGTGATAAAAATATTAATAATTAGTCGTATTAAGAAAACTTATTATAGGAAAACTGCGTCGGATTCGGAACATCAAGAGAGTTAGCAGGTCAGTAAAATAATAAATTTTGAATTTATTGATTTGGCAGTTTATTTTTTATTTATGAAGTCCCTTAGATTTAAGTCGAATCGAAAATAATAATAACAAGAAAGATATTGTATGAAAATGAATG
Organism: Dictyocaulus viviparus; assembly: GCA_000816705.1. Lineage (NCBI taxonomy): Eukaryota > Metazoa > Nematoda > Chromadorea > Rhabditida > Metastrongylidae > Dictyocaulus > Dictyocaulus viviparus. The sequence continues at coordinate 62,497 of KN716561.1, forward strand.
CGTTTGTTCTTATTTTTACTAACGTTAGGAATTTACTCAATACAGGCGGCTTTGTTCGGCGAATTGTTGTTGGACCACTCTACGCCAAAAGTGCAGACATTGCAGAACTCCTCACCCGAAACGTACTCAAAAAATATTATGTGAGAAACCTTCGACATTTCTTTTTTTTTGGATATTTGGATTGTTTTTTTTTAAATAATCCAAATAGTGGTGAGTTTATAACGTCTCATTGAAAATTGATTGCAGCTGAGGGTAAATTAATAAGTGGCGTTGTGAAATAGGAGGTGTCACGCCAAAGAGTTCCAGTCTTCATTTTAGCAAAACAACTCGACCATGATTTTGAAATCGGCAATTCGGCGAAAGAACAATCTGGAACGAACGGAGCATCGACGTTTGATTAATAGATCATTTATTTGCAGATTTTCATTGAGATTATTTGTCTCGAATCAATTACTTGAAGGCCAAACTTTTACTCATTCACCTCATTGCATTACGCATTAGTGTAAAGCCTTAATTTATCTAACTTGCGTTTCGTGCCAAAGAAAGCTCCGTATTTGAACGTGTGATAAGTAAACAGTTTGAATAGTTAAGCTTTGAGAACCTCAAGGTTTCTTTCAGATTTCTTCCAGAATTTAAATAACTACGAGAAAATCAGGGGATGATAAGCGAGTTCACTACCTCATTCTTTGACTCCAGCTAGTACATTCGTCTTAAAATCACCTATTTTTTGGAGGTGGTTGAATGCGTGCCTGGTCTATACATGACTTGACTTGACCACTCTTCACCAAGTCAGCGCCAGTTATCTTACCCAGACTCCTCTGGTACCAATTTACCGACCCCGGAGGGATGGCGGGCTTGGTAGGCCTGGGGAGCGGCCGCGAACTGATTCGGGCCGGCGTGTCACTGCGGCACCTCCACCACTGAGCCACTGCGCCCCCAAAATCACCTATTAATAAATTAAAATCTACTAGAGCTGTCCTCATGACCAAGGAATGCTGAGCTATCAAGAATTGGTTCTTAAAAAAATTTGATCAATCCTCAAATTTATTCCATATCCACGTTTTCTGGAACAAATCACGTCTATAATGAGTTTTAAAGAAGGAAGATTTTGAAGTGGTTGAGCTACCATTATCTATCTGTTCTATTAGAGATTTCCGAGCTGCAAGCGGTAAAATTCAGAATCCAGAGGAAGACTACGATTTCGATCCTGATTGTTTCGCTATCTATCGACGAGAGGTAGAGTTTATTCTACCAGCTGAAGAAAAAATGATGTCTATAATCGAAAAATTACAAGGTGATGATGGGAAACTGACAAGAGAGCGCTTATGGTATCAGGTGACGTTTTTTTCTTTTCGGAAATACCTATTTCGAATGCCTTAATTGAAATCCTAAGTGTCACAAGCAGTAGGCCTGAGCGAACCAGAAAAACATAGAATAGTGTGGTATTGCTCATCTGAATACGTAATTTTTTGTATGCCAAATTTAGAGAAAATTTTTTTTTACAGACATGCACGTCTTTTCCTCTTCCAGAAAGCCTGTTCGATTTCGTTTACGCAGCCGGAGACCTTCATTCAATGCTTGTTTAAACTGCTACATTCAATATTAAAAATTATTTTGCTATGATTTTTCGCTAATACTCACCTATAAACAGGACTTTTTTGTCACATAATAAAAAATAAAGTTATCTCAACGCTAAAAAAGTCGATCTGTGTTCAATCAGGCAAAAGAATAGCGATCTTGTCGGAAAACAAAATTATTCAAGGAAGAAATTGTTTGGGAATGACCAACGAAGGAAGTATTGAGAGGATCAAGAACACTGCTACAAAAGATCTTCTGGTGATGAGACCAGTGTGATTCGTATCCCGCTCTTATCCTTTTTAATTATTCTAGCACCGATTCACCGAGTCCTATTGAGGCTTTAATCTCGCTGTAACTCATTCCACTACTCGGTTATATAGCCCTTTTAATGACAATTAGTAAATTAATAATTGAAGTTGATATATCTTCAGACAGCAATGCTATATATCAAATATTGGAGAAAATGGTAATATGAAACAACAAAAAGTTTTCTAAAAACGCGGCAATGTTAATTCTTTACATCCACTTTAAAAAAAATGCTTTAAAAAATTAAAAAATGGCTTTAGAACTTACTACACACATATGGTAATCGGGTTACGGTAATACTGCGCTATCATAGGTCAGATCTAGATCACAACCAAGTTTTTCAAGGTAGCATCTATATTTCAAATTAAATTAGAAAGAATTTTATCACTTGTATTTTCTAAAACACAATAGATTAACTTATGAACTTTCTCGAACGAAAATAAAAACAAGTTCTCCTTGTTTTATATCGACTGTATTATTTAGCCTTTCTTGTATGTAATTGCGCTTCTCGATCGGACATAATGCTAAGAAAACTTGTAAGGATTAGAAACCGGAGCAGATTTGAAAATAATCCGTAAACAAACCATTTACATTAAAAAATAACTCACTCGTCTTTCAAACCACAATATTCGTTTTACCGAATGTCTCGCATGTTATTGAACAGCGTACCACCATTCCTTCTACTATTTCTTGCGGGTCAATCAATACCAATCGATAACGGCGTCGACGGTGAGCCAGAAGTTGAGTGCGGCTCTACGACGATTACCGTCAATTTTTACACTCGTGAAACTTTCAAAGGCCACGTATTTGTCAAAGTAAGCTTCCCTCTTTTTTTCATAAATTTTCTTTTCTTTGAAGTTAATTTAAATTAACAATCCGTATTTACCTACTCCAATTTCATCAAACTTGTCAAACGTAAATATGCGATCTAAAAAGGATGCTACTTTTAATTGGTACTCACTCTACTTAAAACTACAAAGCAATAAGAATTTCATGTGAAACTGAACTTGAGATTATTTCATCATTAATATCGTAGTTTGAAAGTAGAATTTGTTTATGTAAGCTAATCGATAAGAGATCACGTAACGTAGTGCTACATGGGATCCCGGTGACAAGCATACACGATACTGTACAGGCGGGTTCGGGTCCCGATTTTGACCAACCTAAGCTCCCACCTTTTGGGAGCCGGCAATGTGCTGTGAGAATGATGATATGTGGTAAAGAGCACTACATGGTATCGCGGTACTGACTTGACAATAAAGTGGTCCTCTAATGTCATTGTATAACATCGCAGCATTGATTCACAATGCACAATATTAGTTTAAGCACGATGCGTAGACGCATCGCACAGCAAGGACTGATCGGCTTCAAAGCTTTTCTTATTTCATATTATAGATTATAATGCATTATCTTATCTTATAATGCAATGCTTTCAAATATTTTTAATCCTCTACCGAAAAATATACTACTTCGAAGCTTTTAAAATTTTTTCTTGGTAATAGTGTTTTCTTTCATGGTTTCTTCTCAAACAAGCGGTGTCGTTCTGACGAGGGTGAACGGCGAAAAGTAGCCGGCATCACCGTGCCGTTCGATGATTGTGGTCTGTCACGATCACGTTCATTAAATCCGAAGGGAATATTCGTCTCCACAACGATCGTCATCACATTCCATGTCTGTTTCAAATTTTCAATTTGAATTATCAATACTGCTGTAATTCTTGAATTCATTGAGTACGTCAAAATGTCTTTATCACTGCTATCCATATAGCAAATGAATCGATACAAATGTTCGTCCTCTTCCAATAATAGCTTCTTTTCCCGTTTCTGTTGCTTCTAGATGCGAAGTTAATTTCAAATCTTGGAACCTCACTTGTGACTCGAACCTACCTAGATAACCTGCAGTATTTATTGATCACTATCTATTGACCGTAATCTAACAAAACATACTATGCAGTTGTATACAAAAGTTACAGAACATATGTCTAGAAAAATCCGCCTCTTTATCTAGAATTATGGATAATTAATTATAAATTAATTAGAATAACACAAATGTTTTTGTTGGCTAAGAGAGTTACGTTGTTGTTGAGGAGGCGTCGTGCAAATTACCGTGCAAAGTAGACTATCTTTTATTATATGAAATACTACGTGTATTATGTATAGTCAAAACAACCGACAAGAATAACAGAGCTTAGCTAATCATGGAACTCAACATTTCAAGAAGAAATCGAGCTTTATAACCCCTTGAAATGCAGTACGGTGTGCTACCGTTTGCTCCACTTAGGTCCTTTTTTCGTATTCAGATATTGCTTACTCACTCTCTTTTTATTCACTTTCACTCGTACTCACTTGTTCAACCTCACTCTTCGTTAGTAGGATCGGTAACATGAATGAAGGAAGTTTACAAGTTGCGGGTTCAAGTTGCCGCTGACGATTTTGTCATGTGCCTAACTCCACAACATTGAATATAGATGTTATATTCGGATTCCAAAAATGTCTAACACCTCGCTTTTTACTCATATTTTATGTTTTTTATAAATCCAATTGTATTCTTATTTGAGTTAAAGCCTTTTTTTCAAAAAAATGCTTACCTATGGAAAATATTCCAGGACAAGCGTCATTCTTGTATTAAGAAGAAACTCATTATTTTCTCATTATTTATTAAATATCATAGCGTGTTTTTCAAAGCCGCACTTCATCACCAAAATCGATCGTGCATATCGAATTTCATGCTTCTATATGGAAGCTAACGAAGCCGTCACCTCACAACTAAATGTTGTTGAACTCACTACCGTCAATATCACTGAAATAGTTCAGATGCCTGTTTGTAAATACGAAGTAAGGTTTTTTCCTCTTCTTGTTTTCTTGATTAACAGCACAGCGAATAAAAACATATTCAAATTTCATCAATTCAGAGCTAGCTTCTATTATATGCAATGAACCTTGTTCTTAACGATTTTATTTCAGTCTTTTATTCATTACAATAATTGCTGAGCTAATATTTAACATCAGCAGCAATAAAGTATCACAAATCTTTACGTCAATTAATCTCTTTGGGATGGTAGAGCGATAGACTTGGCTACGGAAGCTAACAGGCGTGTACGTAACCCTAAGAGCTAACTTTACGCTATTCTTCGCCCTATTATTTGAATCTTATTTTCTACTCCTAGATTTTGAAGTATTTCACAATAACTCCTATGAATATATTTCCTATAAAGTGCCAATAATTTTGCTGAACTTTTTCTCAGCATGAAAAAATTGAAATAATTTTTTTATAGGAAAATTCTAACATTTTAGATATTGGAGGGTGGTCCACATGGCAAACAATTACGCTATGGAAAAATCGGACAACAAATTTATCATCAATGGAGTTGCAGTACAGAAAATAGTGCGTTATGGACGTGCCTCATAATTAACCCTCTTTTTTCTGTAACCAGAAATTTTCTTTTGTGATTTTTTTTCTTTCAGTAAGCATATTTTGCATGCTGGTACACAGCTGCTCAGTAGATGATGGCAGAGGAGATCGAGTTAGTGATTTAAAAAACAAGTTTCTTTAGTACGTTGATCTTTAACGTAGTTTTTGTTAATGTACATTAATAGATACTGACTGGTTTAACTAAAATAATTTTCTTAAATGAATACTTAACAGAAACGAATCAAAAATGCAGGTAAATATTCTGGATTCAAAAGGTTGTGCTATCGATCGACATGTGCTGAATAATATTGAATATCCTGATAATCTGCTTGCAGGACAAGTAAGTTTGATATTGAAAACATTTAAGAAATTGCTAGTATTCTATAATTTGGTCATTTCCTATGTCATCTGTATCCCTACTGCTCCTTGATGAGTCGAGTAAATCTTTGGATCCGTTTTATTGCAGCTCAGAGGTAGTTTGCTTAATTCGTCTGGAAAATACGATGGGCTTTGACGTTTTCATCTACGATGATGATGAAGCTCCACTCTTGAGGTGGCGGTTCTCCTGTAGAATTTGATGTCAAGTGAAATCAAATTGTTTATAGACATTGTTTACCAAATAAAACATGCGCATCACTGCTTAGAGCAATTCATCTTCGTTAACTTGACATACACAGTTGCGTTGCCGATCTTTCATTTGGATCATCACATTTGAAATTTTCTATTCTACTTGCTTAGTACGGGAAGCACTTATCAGCACTTTTATGGCGTCAGTTTTCAGCTTTCTAACTTTCTTCAATTCCTCAAACGATGGTTTCAATAATGTATGCTTGATGTAATGAATATAATAAAATGAGCGAAGCTAAGAAGGCATTGGTGTTGGCGAAGTTGCCTGTCATCAATATCCATATCTGTTGGTTTTGATTTAAATGCTGCACGAGTTTTTAAAAACATTGTATCGTGTGGTTAAGGCTTGTCAAATAAGAGTCGTCATATTTTTTCCTTCTTAAAATATAGCAAGACAAATATGGTCATCGACGAGTCAGCGGCTCTAACTATACTCCACGTTGGCGTATTAGCTTAAGAGTTTATGGAATAAGATATCTACCAGTGAAGTTAGAAGTTTTGGTACAGTTGGTATTTTCACCAAAGTCGAGTGATTCTAAGCATTGCGATATGCTGCAGTTATCAGCTCAACTGAATCTAATGTTGATATCGGCTCAACAGATCGAACCCGTTAACGGACTAGAGTTAATGAGGTATTCTCTTGAAAATAATAATTGAATCGCTGAGTAATTGAAGAATGAGAATTTTTGTCATGCAATTAGTAGCACATCAGGTCAAACATCTGTAGATGCTGATTCGAGTCCGGTTTGATGCTTTGACTTTTGCGATCAGCTGAGCGTCACACAATTGACTAGGATTGATACAGATCAATTCATATTTCTAGCTTTTCATGAATATGTATTTTAGGAAACGCATGTCTACAAATATGCAGATAGAGATTCTTTATTTTATCACTGTCAAATTTCTCTTCAAATAATTGAGAATGGGGTAGGTGAAAGTTAATAGAAAATGTTAATAGATTTTTTAAAAATCGGATAATGTTCTGAATAGCTATAAAATTGTTTGGAACATTCATGAAAATGCAATACATGAAGAACAGACACCGCTTTTAAAACAGAAAATGCAGAAACACAAGGAGTTAATTATGAACCGCAAGTGGAGGTGTAAAATGCAAATAAGGACCCGTTTTATCTTAATGCTGAAACACACAGTTTAAACAAAAAGATTAATTGCGCAGCAATACGTCACTTGGTCCAATATACAACAATCGTTTATTACTTTAAAAACAATCATAAGCATTTATAGTAACATCATCAAATCAAGCGGTTAGTTCCATTCCGCTAGAAAATCGCATCTGAACGGTAAATGTTTTGATTTGAAGAGGCATGCTGAGTAGCGGCTTAAAGACTCATATGAGAATTCCCTATGTTAGAAATATTTGAGTTGTTGGTCCTTAGGCTCTGAAGAATGTGACAACGCCGAAACGTTACCCACTATTCAGTATCTATCATATACTAACGTCGTGTTAATACAGAAATGAAAAAATAAAGATAATTATGTAACTTTCTCATCGAACGAATTTAATGTTTCTTAAAATTGTTTCTATTGTTTCTTACACATCTGTTTTTCATGTTCCACAAAATTTTTTTTCTCTTTGCTTATTTCTAGTCTATTCCCTTAGAAATGTCAACGACCTCGTTGTTCGGATTTATCGTTTGACTCAGAGGCAACTACTAACAGTAAGAATAAACAAGGTACTTGATTTCTCTAAAGCATGTTTGTTGCGAATTTCAATAACAATCCATAGTTAGATATATTTCAGAAGTGCGACAGAGAGATAGCCAAAATCACATCTTCACCTCTTCATCAAAAACAATTTCTTATCAGGAAAGATTACTTACTACTCACAGAGGCAACTTTCGTTAATTTTATTCGTTCTCTATCAAGTATGATAACAGTAGCGCTCTAATATCTCTATTAATGCTGAATTAGTCTCAAAACTGGGAGCCACAAGCGTGAGTTGAACTTGTATATTCGGATCCCGGTCTGATATGCTGCCGAGTGGGCTACCGGGTTCATCAATATATGAAGCGAATTCTCCGTAATTTCACAAGATGGATAATTTGTAGATATGGGAGCTGTTTACTCGATTTATAATCGTTAATACAAACATCATATGGATCACCTGGATTCCAGATAATAATCGGCACACTGGAGCGGGCACCAGTAAAAGTTTTACTTTTCTCTAACGTGCGAAAGTTGTTTAGTTCTTTTCGCTCTAGGGATTCGCTGAACGTCATAATCCATTTCTAGGGCCTTGGAGGTCAGATCATCGGGCTGGTGTTCCTTCTGCAGTGTGTTTGATGTCCAGTGGAATTCAATCACAGCTGTTATCCACCGGTTACCATTTATGCGCCCATCCAATCTTCGAAAGCTTGTAGTGTAGGTTGAGTCTCCGATCTTTGATCCGTTACGGAAAGTAGAGAAAGTGAACATAGAAAGGCGGGCTCGCAGCTTGTATTCTTAAGGAACGAAGAACAGAGAGTCCATCCCTTCAATCTATCCGCGTGTAAGGTCAAGTAATTCACGCTTTTCGTCGCTATTAACCCACTACCTGTCGTTTTGGGAGGCGTCACGTAGCCTCGCGACTGATCGGCTCGAAATCCTTTAAAGAGGGAAATCTGTAGTGTTCTAAACTTAATTTTTTCTGGCTAAATTTTGTAGAGTTGAAAAAACAGTTTTCAAGCCAACTCATTAAACTGACTTTCCAAAATCTATCAATCAACAAGTGATTATATGTTGTTGCTATATGTTGCTGATAAAAAATTCATACCATGATGAAAAAATGTTAAGGACCGCGAATCCACTATCCGAAGACTGTGAAAAGCGTCATTGATTTTCGACAACAGGGCGATCGTCTCACTACAATTAATCCACGTTTGATACGGAAACGTCGTGACATTCATGAAAATCCGTAAGGAGCTTATCAGTTAATTTTTTAGAATTCGTAAGTTATAATTTGCATCTGTTTTAATTACACAGTAAATATTCAGAAGCGACTACATGACCGTTGATGTTCGTGCTGAAATGAAAGCCCTCGACATCATCGATACGGTATGGAAATACAGAAAAAAATCCAAAGGCTTTTTTCTTATACATAGGCCATTATGTAAAAGTAAATTCAAAAAGTGCTGTAAAAACAACTATAAAAACAATTTGGTTCAGGTCGATCAGTGTTATTATAGAGATAAGATAAGCGCTGGCGTTGATCAATCCTTGTTGTCTAATGCATCTTAGTATTTGTGTTTAACGCGATATCGTAGAAGTAAAATAAACGACCTGACGTAAACGTCTAGAGTATACTCTATGAAATGGCTCGAGTTGGCCAGTCTCCGCTAAGTCGGCGTTTAGCCTTATCTGACTCAAAAATGATAACGGAGTTGAATGCCTAGGGCGAAAACGATTATATATGGACTGATTCAGAATAGCGTATCACAGCGCTACGCAACCTAGTGTAGATGTATAGTGCCACGGAGCAGCAAAGCCAATTTTGTCGACAAGTATAATGAATGTGGCAGTATGCGACAACTGTTAAGATGGAAAACATTCGCAAAGCATCATAGTCCCTTTCTAGGGCCATAGTCAAGAGGTCAGAACATGGTCTTTCTGCCATGTCTTTGATGTCCAGTGGGATCCGATACCTTACATTTCGTTTCCATCGATCATCATTCATGCGCATCATATGTCTGGCCTACTTAATCTTCGGAAGCTTGGCGTGTACGGCTGCGTCCTCGATCTTTGGTCGTTAACTTAAGATTAGATAAGAAAATTGTCGACGTTGATCAATTCCTTGTGGCCGGATGCGGCAACGTGTTCAACGTAATATTGTGGAGGTGGTTGAATGCGTGCTTTGTCTATACAGTGAGTACAGTTGACCACTCTTCACCACGCCAATGCTAGTTATATTACCCAGATTCCTCTGGTACCAATTTACCGACCCCGGAAGGATGGCGGGCTTAGGAGCGGCCACGGACTAATTAGAGGGGGCGTGTCACTGCGGCACCTCCACCACTGAGACACTGCGACCTCGTCGTTGACGTAGGTTACAAGTTGTATATTCGCTTTCACTTGTCTCCCCTTTTACGGAAAACGCGAAGCATCACTTTTTTAAAAGGGCTTTGTATTGCACTCACTAATGGGTCATACCGTATTCGTAATGTACAAGTTTCCTAGGCATACGTTATGCAAGGAAAAACCGCGTATCAAAGATGTGGGCTCGGAGCTTTGCCTTGTTTGTCCTGCTCACTACGTCTTCGATACTCTTATCTGTTCCTCAAGCCGCTCATTTCCTTTTGCTAAATTCGTTATAGTATACTCGTATACTTATACTCGTCGTTCATTATATTGGTCTCAAAGCCTAGGTATACATAGCTAAAGCACTCGGAGATAATCTTCTCCTTGAGCGTAGATGGCGCATCAGCAACGTATGCGTTCTTCATTGTTATCGTCTTTTGAGGTTTAACTTGAGACAAATTTTTCTACAGGCACTGTAAAAGTCGGCTAGCATTTGTTTCGCTTGGTTGATGTTTGGTTTAATAAATACGATGTTATTGGCAAAGCGAAGATGGTGAAGTTGCCGACCGTCGATTTTCACTCCCATTTCGTCCCATTCCAATTTTCGCGTGATATTCTCAAGAGTAGCTGTGAACAACTTTGGCAAAATAGTGTCACTTTTTCGAGCCTCTCTTTTTTCGTTTATGTTGTTGTCTTTGTAGAACGGGGTAATTTTGGTAGTAAAATTTTTATATAGCTCGCGAAGAATTTTGATATACGGATTTGGAAGCTCTTTTTTTATCACCGCTCCCATAACCGCTTCTGTCTCTACAGAATCAAAAGCTTTCTTTAGACCGATGAATGTGAGACAGAGTGGTTTCTTATACTCTGGTGATACTTCTATGAGTTTTGTGATTGTGTGAATATGGTCCACCGTGCTAAATCGTTTTCGAAACCCTGCTTGCTCACGTGGCTGTTCCCTTCTTATGCCAATTCTGTTAAGGACGACTCGTGTAAAAAGTTTGTAGATTACTGAAAACAAGCAGAATGGGCTATAATTACCAATGTCGTAAGCGTCTCCCTTTTACACGATCCTGCTAGTTTTCCATTGACTTGGAACTTTGCAATCGGACAGGTAGCGTGTGAAGAGTTGAGCCAGTGTTTTAATAAGAACTGTAAGGTAGATTCTTCAGATGTTCTGGTCTAATCCTCTGTGGCCTGGGAGCTGCACGATTTCTTACCAACGGAATGCATGTCGGATTTTGGAAAGAAGAACGTTTCAGAAACATAATCGTCTTTCCTATCATAATACGGAGGTAGACAAAGGTGTCTACCGAAGGAGGTAAGTGTTCCGTCCTGGCGTCGGAGAGCCGTCATCTTGGTCTTGTGATTTGTGAAGCATCGGCGTGCATGGCGAATGCTTCTGCCAGCCTCAGCTGATTCATTCATCACTTTTGCTCTTCTCTCTTTAAGATCTTCTTTTATCGCTTTTCTGCAGCATTTTGCAAGTTCGAACGTTAGCTGATGATTGCCTGCGGCTTTGACTGCTCCACGTTGGAGTATCAACTCAAGGGCTCTTAAAGACAAACGTCTCTGAGTAATTATTAAGCTCTCGGGGTTTTTTGCGCTGTCGTGGGGCTTGATTAGCCAATCGAAATCCTCATCGATGTTGTTGATGACGACAATCTTCCCATAAGCTAGCTGGAAAGCTCTATGAATTCCAATTTGTTTCTATTCTGAGATTTGGTTTTTTGAAAACTGTAGCATTATCTCCTTTGCATGTGAAGAAAATTTGGCGCGTAGGGGATAGTTGAGATCCATGACAACACTATATAGGACTTTCCTAATAGTTACGTTGAAATTTTCCAATATTGAAATTATTTCAGGAATTTGAAGAACCCATCAGTAGTATTTGTGTGAGTCGCCTAGTGCTTTCAATTGTGATTTGTTTCATTATGATCGAATATGCACTACTCTTCAGCCTAATAGTCGTATTCGCTATGCGCTTCAACAGGAAATGATGGTAAGCTTTGTAAAAGTTATATTTTCCACTTGAATGATTTGCTTCCAGAATCAATACTTCATGCCCATCAGATTCCGCAGCACTCAAATATGAGTGAAACAGTGACTTTTGATGCACCACCTGTTATTATTTAGAGCTTAAAACTACCATTCCTCTTATCATTGCTGATATTGTTGCTATTTAATGGTGATGTTGATCCACATCACATATATGAAATGTAATTACTCGCCATTCAGATAAAATTAGTAAAAAATTTTATTTATCACTTATCCGAATCATCGTCTTTACATCTGGCCGCGCTCGTCTTCATCTAATCTTCGCCTAATCTTTGCGTAATCCTTCATGAAAATGATATGGCAAATAAACGAAATCGATCAAAAAAAAAACACATTGGAAATTTGTGCTTGATACCGATACAGTATTTGTTTAGTTTTCTTTCAACTATGGAATGACGTTAGGTTACTCATCTTGCAGGTTACCGAACTGTTCTGCTACTGATTTCACCACTGGCTAGCTGTTCAGCACGTACTCAATGCTTTGCCCACAAAGCTTAAGTGAATATCATACCGGAATATTTTTTTAAAAGAGAAATAAAGAAAAGATTTTGTGTGTGCTACAAAATGAAGGAAAAAGTTTTATTAAGATTTTAAGTCAGTGTCGCATAAGAATAGGATAAAATGGAGAACAACACCTCATTCTAATATGTCGCATTGTACTCAAATACTCTCATGTAAAAACAAGAGCTTAGAAGAGCTATTAATTTAGATCATCAACGTTTTATGATCTCCTACCTATAATGATCAATGAAAAAGTCTGTCGTGTTGATTTTTTCTA